>JAULKM010142466.1:0-18130 GCA_032355605.1 Rubia tinctorum | reverse complement strand
GCATGAACCCTTAGGAAATCCCTCTTCTTTGTGGACGACCCCGACTTGCCAATCTATCTACTTAGTTGTATTTAGTGTGCATATTGGGCTTAAAATAGTATCTTTGAGAGGTACGGCGATGACCTCCCAACCAGTATTATACAAAATGCACAGGTATTCATACCGATGCTCGGTAAGTCTCTTCTAAATGCTTAAAAGTAGAATTAAAGAAGCTACGTCAGGCTGCACTTGACTTACATAGACATCGGATTTTAACTCGTGGGCACCGGTACGCATACCAGTGTTGAGTTCTTACAAAAAAACTGACCTTTGCTCTCGGGTCTCTTCAAAAATATTAAAAGTAGAATTAAAGCATCCTGTGAGGATGGGCTTAACAAACACAGGCACTAAATTGTAAATCATGGGCACCGATATATGTATCAGAGCTACGTATCATTTCTCTCTGGTGCTATGAAATAAAAAAGATTATATAAGTTGAGTTAAGCTGAGCTAGGCAATGGTATTTTACATTCTGAATCGGTTAAGTTTTAAAGCGATAGTACATGGCATAAAGTAAATTGTAAGAGATTGCTTACAAAGTATATGTGGAATAAGACCACTTTCTTTATAACCCTCAGTAAGTATTAGTTGAACTTCGGATGTTAAAGTTTCTTTTCGGGTCGATAGTAATCGGGTTTGGGAATGCCAGTGTACATTAATAATTGTGCACTTAGATCTCTCCGTTAGAGTAGGAGAACTTGAAATGTAAAACTAGAGATGCTTCATTGATAGCAGTGGTGGTCACAACAAATAGCCCCTTTTTTCACAAATTTGAATAAGTTTAATGCTTTTCTTGTACATGTCCTCCAATGTAAAATATAGTATTTTTGTTGGAATGCCCTTCTCCCCTTAGATAGGTATTTTGCAGAGTCAGGTTGCCCAGATTAGAAGTCACGTGATGAGTTGCGCCAGAGTCAACATACCACGGACTGGAGACGGACACCATGAAGGTAGATTTACCAGCGGGGATATATCGAAGCTTGGCAACTGCAATTTTATTCTTAGCTTGGAAGTGCCATAAATTCGCCTGCTGAAAACAGTTCAACACTTATGACCCTGTTTCAGGCAAATCTGGCAAGAGGGTTGCGGCTGATCAGTCGGATGAAGTGAAGTAGCGAAGGTCCATTCTTGAAATACCATCCTCTTAGCATGCTTCTTTTTGCAACAGAATGCCCAACAGTTCATCTGGTGTGACCAAATTCTGGTAAAATAACCACAAACAAAAGTGACCTTAATTCGATCAAGCCTAAAGGTTACAAAGGTATTAATAATAGAGAAACTCTTTGAGGGATTGGGTTGGGATATGATTACTTGGCCAACTATTGTAATCAATCCGCTCTTGAAAACTTCTTTTACGCAGTGTTGAAGGAATGTTACTTCATTATTTTTTTACAGGATCTATTGCAAGAGGAGGAAATAGAAGCATGTAATGAAGGAAATCGACAAGAGTTTAGCCATGGTAAAAAAAATGAAGAGACATCGCTTGCAAGTGTGAATTGAGAAAATAACACACGTCAAGTTCTAAGAGTAGTCAAAGAGGGGATTGAGTTTGTTGATCTGCATGCCACTATGGAACTGCTTGGACTTGACGAGATAAAGGAAAATTGAGTCATTAATTTTTTTAATACATGCCAGTTTTATATTTTGTAATGTGTTTTTATGGATAGTGATTAGGAATAATGTTTGTTTTATTATTTGATTAATATGATATATATAACACAAAAATATGTTCTTTTTGTATATTTCTTTTAGTTTATACTTATGAAATGTTTGTTTCTAGGCATCATTGGCAGACGTTCGGTTAATGTTGAATCACCATTTTCTAGAAACAATGGTAGAGATTAATATAAAAACCTTTGAGAATTTTCAAGAAGTCATCCATGTGAAGTGGGTCACTAAGAGACTGCCTCCAACAGGTAATCTCTTTATTTATTTTAAGACTGATAATAGTGAAACTCATAGTTAATGATGACATGTATTTAAGAATATGTTTATTTTAGTGAATAACATCCATATTTTCTGACAACCGTTCCGATGACGTTTGTTATCCAGCAATGTGAGCCTCTAGAGGGTCGATTACCGTTCCAATTTTAGAAAAAATAAATTAGTCAATTAACATAAAACAACTATTCTAAAATGTCAACTAGTAAGTAATACATCTCACACATTTGTTATTGTGACTCAACTGAAACTGTCACTAGAAAATCAAATAAAATTTCCCAAAAGAAAACAAGATGAGAAGTTTTTCAACAAGAAAAAAAAGGACAATTTTTTAACCATACATAGCTAGCTGGAAATCACTTCTTTTTTTCCGATAAAGCCCAAAAAAGAAGAACAAAAAGAAGAAAACTACTACGGACACATATCATGCACAACATAGAAAAATGTTAGAGATTTTATCTTTCCTATACTAAGTTTTACATCACATGGCTATCTGGAAATCCCTTTTTTTTTTATAAAACCCAACAACAAGAACAAAAATAAGAAAACAAGTCCAGACACATATTATGTATAACATAGACACTACAAGAAAATAGCACCATCAATCCATTTTCAAAACTAGAATTTTTGTCTCATTTATTAAAAAGAAGAGAACAAATAAATGAGAGGGAGGGAGGGGCAAGAGAATGAGATCGATTAAGCATTTTCATTGTTTGTAAAACATGTGTTAGTAAAGAAAAACAAAATTAAGATGCAAAATAAATTTCTCATAAACGGAAAACAAATGCCATAGTCAATGGAAAAAAAGGTTAGTACATCCATGAAAAGTATAGGGTTACTAAAATATACATATTATTTCACACTTACATATCACTTGATAGCAGTAATGACAATAGCATACCCTAGCTAGTTCGATTAAGTTATAGTAATTTACTTGTTGGATAATTTTTAGTTAAATGAGAACCTCAAATTCCTTACATTTGACAAACTCACATATGCAAATATAATTCTCACGGATGTCGTATGCAAAGAAATAAATTCACCCACCATGGTATAATAACCGACTATTTTCCCACCCAAAAAGGGATGTGTTCCACTCCCTCCCGTTTGGATTACAAATTATTGTCTTAATCACTAATTAATGGAAAGCCACTTGGATTTTTCTTAGAGGATTTCACAACGATTCTCATTACCCTTACCCCTATTTTTCTCTTCAATATTCTAATTGAGGATTTCACGAGAAGTGTTATGTGTCTAATCGAGAATTTCACAAGAAGCTCAATATCCAAAAAGAAAATTTAAATTATATGTGCATGAATGTTTAGCATTTAAATAAATTTTAACTTCAATTTATGTGCGTGCATGTTAAGTAATTAAATATATTTTAACTTCAATTTAACCTAGTTTTGAAACATAATGGAAACAAAACATATGTTTTTGAAAAATGTCAACCGATAAACGTAGTTTAGTGCAGTCATTCTAAATATAATGTTAAAATCAAAATGTACCTAATACATGCCCAATATGAATATTTAGAATAAATATTCAAATGTTACCCTGTTTTCTGTTTTAAGACTTTAAAGGAAAATAAAACATAAATAATTAAAGGAAAAAATATGGAAAATAAAAAATTGAAATTAAACCAAAAAATTCGGAATAAATAACATAAAAATTAATAACCACCATAGACAAGGATAGGAATAAAAAAAGGAACCAAACTATGGCTGACTCCGATGGTGGAACTTCTGGTTGAACGTGAGCTTTTGTTATTGCACGATACTTTGATCAGTGGTGCGTGGCCAGATTCTAATGTTCATGAAATTCTTTGATTGTGCGGACCTATCAACCACATAATCATTGAACTTTCTCCTCAGTAAAAACCTTCATATCTGTGAGTGTTAATTCCAAAACTTTCAGAAATGTCACCTCCCGGAATCCACTGTTGGATGTGATAGTATATATGGTAAAGTTTGGTTGATTGTGATCGATATCACGTATCCCTACCTCATATAGATTAGGAATACTCAAATCCATATCTTTACTTAAACCCTCATTTCTTCTGCAGTCATCACTTAAACGTATTGTGTCATGTCGTGTCTTCCAAAGCCTGTGCAAAGCCTGTCGCATAGCACTTGGATTTAATCTCCCTCATGGATTCATCTTTGAAGCAATGCAACACGGGAATAAGGATTACTATGGATCCGTGCATGTTGGAGATGAACTGTTCGATGGGTTGCAAAGGGAGATGACTATAACTCGGGTCATTTTTAAAACTTTTGACATGCGTGCACACTAGGTACAAAAATAACATCTTAAAAATTTCTTCTAATGCAAAAGTAGATGAACGACCTTATCTCCACGTATTTTTTGTATTATTCCAGCGATCTCTCCTTCGTCGTGTTCTTCATCACTTTTTTCATTCCATTATAAAATATCACTTTTAATTTCTTCATTGGTTCTACCCCAATTCCAACTTTCTTCTTCTTCAATACATCTTTACTAACAATGATCTTTTCTGAAACGAATCATATAATCTCCATGCCTTGGACTCATCGATAACTCCCAGAAAGACGTATTTTGTACTTTTATCTCCAACTAACTCATTTTATTTATCAGGTACAAAAATTTGTGCTATACATAAAAAAATGAAAATACTTCACCTCAGGCTTCTGACCCCTCCACGCCTCTTCTGGAGTCTTGTCTTCCTATGCTACCATAGGACATATATTCTGAATGTGCACACATAATCTTACAGCTTCAGGCTAAAAAGTCTTGAGATTCTATAGATCTTTCTTTCCTATTATGCTTTTGGATATTATGCTGACATGTTCTAAAATTCTTGTTAATTGAATGATTTTTACACTATGTTGGCATACACCTTAGACTACTTTCATGATAGCGCATTTATTAATATCACCTGGGGAGTGAAACCTAGATGTAATAGGGGTAGCGATAGTTTAGACCATATGGGTGTATGTATGTGGGTCGCTGAGTCAATGTTACGATGAATGTACACTAGTCTTAGTTGGACTTTGAGCCCTAAGGGCTGTGGATAGAGATAACATAGTAGAAAACTAGGGTTAGCGTACTTCATAACCTTAGCCTATTCCTTTGCCTTTGTAGGGAGAAGTACATGTAGTTGAGTGCTCGGGACATAACCGTACAAGGGAGAATCACCGATGCACAACAGGAAGGGCCATTGTTGCACTCGGTACTTATTGAGGTTGTGCTGATGAAAGAATTAATGTTGCAGCAACCAATACATAACATGCAAGTGGATTACAAGAGAGTCGGACAAACAACACTACAAAGCCTTTACTAACTAAGCTCCATAGCCACAACAATGTACCATAGCAAGATTAGTATATGTTTTTCGAACTCCATTGATGCCTATCATCATCACACAACCCTTCGGAGAAATAGTATACCAAATCCCCTTCCTTGAACAGACGATATAGACAGTTGGTCAATAACCTCTTGATATGAGCCAAATGATGATGCCATCATCAGACAGAGGTCTGCTCAGTGTGAAATGCAGCATGTCAACGAACAGAGGATGACGTTGGGGAAGAAAAATGTGGAAGGTGATAAAGGTCGTTCTCAACGGTTCCTTTTGGAAGGATCTGGCCTTCAAAATTAAATGTAAACTGTAATTTTATTCATCAGGGGGGAAGTGGCACAAATTCACCCGCTGAAAATAGTTCAGCGACTTATGACTGAGTTTGAGGCAAATCTGGCAAGAAGGTTGCTACTGATCTATCAGACAAGGTGAAGCGGCAGAGGACCATTCCCGGGCAGCAGTGGAATCCCACAAAGAAGATAGATTTTAGTCGTGATTGGGAGTGTGATGAGCAGTGTTGGCCGAGGGCGATTGAGACGACGAAATGTAATCCTCTTGGCATGCCACTTCCTCTAAAAGAATGCTCAGCAGTTCATCTGGTGTGATCGGATTCTGCTAAGAACACCACAAACGAAAGTGATCCTAGTTTGATCGAGCTCCAAGGTTACAAAGTTATTAATAATAGAGAAGCTCTTTGAGGGATTGGGTTTAGATCTGACTACCTGGCTAGCTATTGTAATCGATCCACTCTTGAAAACTTCTCACGCGATGTTGAAGGAATGTTACTATATTTATTTTTTATAGGATCCACTGCAGAAGGAGAAAATAGAAGCATGGAATGAAGGAAATTGGCAAGATTTTAGCCACGTAAAGAAGAGGAGAGTCATTTCTTGGAAGTTTGAATTGAGAAAAATAACCCATGTTATGTTCTACGAGTAGTCAATGAGGAGGATTAACTTTGTTGATCTCCAGGCCACCATGGAAATGCTTGGACTTGACGAGATAAAGGTAAATTGAGTCATTAATATTTTTAATACATTCCTATTTTGTATTTTCTAATGTTTTATTGTGATTAGGAATAATGCTTGTTTTATTATTTGATTAATATGATATGTAACACAAAAATATGTTATTTTTGTTGATTTCTTTGACTTTATACTTATTAAATGTTTAGTTATTGGCGTCATTGGCAGACGTTTGGTTAATGTTGAATTATCGATATCTGCAAACAACGTTAAAGGTTGAGATCACAACCTTTGAGAATTTTCGAGTCATCCCCGTGAAGTTGATGACTAGAAGATTGCCTCCAACAAGTTATCTCTTTATTTTATTTAAGAGTAATAATATTGAAACTCATAGTGAATGATGATATACATTTAAGAATATATTTCTTTTAGTGTTATCCATATTTTCAGACAACCGTTCTGATGACTTATATTATCTCACAATGTGAAGGGTCAATTACCTTTCCAATTTTGGACCAAATAAATGAATCAATTTATATAAAACAATAACAATTCTGAAACGCCAACCGGTAAGTAATGCAACAAACACAAAGCTTAATCAAATTGAGACTTCGAAAATGAAATCAAGCAAAACTCGAAATTCTTATTGAAGAACTTGGTCAATGATCGTTTGATTTGCTCTGATACCAACTAATACATGAATCTCCTTACGAAGATTCATGATTATGAAATTTTGATAATTTCTTGACCGAAGCAAAGGTAATCTCACACACCCTCACCATAGTTGCACAAATCGGTCACTAACTAACCTGCATGATAAGCTCACAATTATTTTCTTTACAAAATTTATTAACTGATAAAAAAATATGTTTAAGTTTGGGGACATGAGAGACTGAAGATAAATAGAGGGGATGAATAGCAGTCATAATACTCATTTTGCAATTATTTTTAATAGGGAAGGTGGTACATTCACCAACAACAACTAAACTTGACCCATTGTAAGGAAGCATAATAGAGAACTTGCCATCCTGATGGGTCATGTGTGAGGCAGCTCTCGAATTCGGATACCAAATAGAGTCATTTGTTTCACCACCAATAGACAAGACAGCACAAACATGAGTGACACTTAGACGATGCCAACTTCCTTCATGGTTGTGCGCGGTAAAAGAGGGTATTATTTATGAGTATAAATGAGTGTCAAAATGGGAGCTAGAATCTATAGTCATAACTGCCTTTAAAACATATATTTTAAAGGGGGTCCCTCTGATTAAAGGTGGTTTTTCAATAACCATCTTTAATCAAACAAATTAAAGGGGGTTCCTCTATAACCCCCTTTAATCTTAACCACTAATCAATCAAATTAAAGGCAGTTCCTCAATAACTACGTTTAAAATTGGGGAATCTTCAAAATAATGCAGTTTTACAAAAAAAATGCGGAACCACCTTTTAATGTTGCCTTTAATAAGGCCTCCTCCACTAGTTTATCGATTGATTGATATCTGAAACCTTAAGATGTTGCCTCTTTCGAAAGATCAGCACCTGTTACTTGATTAAGAAAAGGAAGTTGAATACTAAACCATTGAACATGGTATCTCACGTGGTAACTGTATGTATCTGGCTGTTAAATGTGGCTTTTTATCGAACATGAATTTTTAGTAATTTCCCGATTGATACCGCTTTCTTCTTTTCCTTTTTCAAAAAGTCTAGTCCTCCTACTTTTTCAGAAACTAATAAACTTACTTCTAGAAGCAACCCTCTATCAGAAGTATAAGATGTACATGATTAGTCATCGGTGTATTGTATACAAACAAAAGGTATTAAACACTTTCAAAAAATATATATATAAGTATTTTACCATACTTTCTCCATCAGAAACCTGGGATACATGGTAATACACATGTGGATGAGTCCTATTCAGAGTAGCTTTATCAACCTTAATTGGTGATCCAATTAAACTAACAATTGACATCATTGCCCATTAATAAAAAAAATGTTGAGGGAGGTAATATGAATAGATCCAAACATGAATAATAGGGGAATCAGAGTTAGGATCAAAGTTTTGAGTCCATTTAGTAATTCTAATTAAATAAGACCCAAAATTCAATACTTTGTGCATCTAAAATACGTAGTAGTTATCGTGGAGAAAGAATTGAATAAGAACCTGTTTATTATCATCAAGGTTGATGCCAGATTGAAAAATCTATACTTCATTTAGGTGCATCGATAAATGTGATTCGTTTCTCTTTGTTTGAAATCTTGAATCTAGGTACTTTGCACAAAACACCCCCACTTTAGCCAAAGCTCAAAAAACACCCCCGCTTTGGCCCAACCCTTTCTTCTTTCATGAATTCAAAGCTTAAAGCTACCAAGGAAAAATTAGTCAAAACCTTAGTCTCCATAACCGCCATCGCGTTTGCGCCATCCACTGCAACCTACGATTAAGGGCGTTATGACAATATACAAGAGGAGTAGAGAAATTTTGTGTCTGGTACTACATTGTTCCATTCTTTAAGAACTTTACTGATGGATTTCTTCCGCTTGCCGGAAAGATAGTTCATTTTAATACAGAGAACGACTATCCCGCTGACAAAATTATAGGTATCAAATGCGACTTCACTTACTCCAATGAGGCGGTTAAGCTTCATGTGCATGTTAGTGATCATAGAAAAGCAATCCAAGATAGATAAGTCATCACTGAGATCATGCAAAGCACAAGTCTCATCAACTGATCATCACAATTGAAGCGCAAAGTAGGATCTCTTTCATCACTCACATAGTCAACAAAAATCTCATCAACTAGGTTATCTCCATCACTATCATCTAAAGCTTCATCAAGGCAATCATCACTATGTATCATGAAAGAGTTTTCATGCTGAGCAAGTTCTTCACATAAAGTTATACCTTTACACACAAGAGAGGAATTGGGTGAATCATGCTTAGATTTGTAAATGTCAAAACCCATATTATCAATATCATCCTCTAGGGTTAGTGTTCCCAAATAGAGGTCAATAATAGTTCTTGATGTTTTAAGAAAAGGTCTCCCCAATAGAATTGAGGATGCACCATCATCGTGTGCAACGTCAAGAATATAGAAATATGTCGAAAACACTCCATAGCCTACCCTAACCATTACATCCAATGTTATGGGGGTCTTGCATATTTTTAGGTTCTACATGTCACATTTTGAACTGAACTTCAATGTGACGTAACCAAAGAAAATTTATTGATAGTATTTTTTAAATTTTTATCTCCAATGCTACCATTACAATTACAACTTTAGTATGACGTGTCAATAAATAAATGGTTAAGACATTAATGAAAAGGTATCAAAATGAGAAAGTTTGGCCAAAATTTAATGAGATGACATATTGACGGTCTAACTTTGAGCTTCAATAGGCCTGAACCACCTTCTCTGACTTTGACAACACCTCTTGTGTTTGACCGACTAAGAACGGAGTTGGTAGAGGCCACTGAACGCAATATGAAGGTATAAGTAAATATATTACGCTATATATTCAAATTTTTTATACATTGTTTTAAATTAGTGAGTATTGTTGTGAAGGATTATTCCTTGTGCATTGTTCTTGCAAATTATGTTGATGGTGAGAGCCATATCGTTGCGGAAGGTAAAGTGTACACATCTATATGATTGCATCATTATAAATCGGTCACAAAGGATCACGTGGTGGTTAATGTCACAAAGAGCCTAGTAGATGGTATAGTTCTTCCAATCCCAGAGGCCGAGGAAACTACCGTGGACGAGGCGGTGGTAATATTTGTTGAGTGCCACCTTCGTTTGGTCTTTATTTTGTAAAACAGGCCCCCAAAGAAGGTAAAAAAAGTGGTTTCTTTTATGAATAGAGACAATTTATGTACATAACATTTCAAATTGATTTCATGTAGATCGAGGCAAGGATTAGTAGCCCGGCCAAATTGGCAAGTACATGTTAGGATCCGAAGGCTATAAAATCAAGTGTCCCTAGAGTGAAGCCACCTCCATTCAATACCTCAAAGGATGGATCTCTAAAGAATATGCACATGATTATGATAGCTCACCCTCCCTCATCTTCGTACAAAACTACCATGGAAGAAGTTGGTTTTTTGGGTACAAGGTAAATCAAATGAAATATTTGGGTTCAATGCCCTTGGGCAAAATAAGAGAAAAATATGAAAAGAAATTAGACAAAGGATGAGTCCCTTCTCTCTCTACCTACTCTTAGGAGAATTCAATGACCAAAAACATAAAACCTAATAGACATGGGCTTTTATGTATAGTAATAGGGAATTGGGCCATGGAAAAGGCCCAAAACGAGGCCAAAAACCCTAACAGCCGTAAACAACCATAGCCTTGCTGCCTGACACAGTCGTACTGGAAAATCTTGTGGCAGCGACATAGATCTGGCGGCGGCGGCGCGAGCAGTCGGAGGTGGTGCGGGTTTGGTTTTGAAGATGAAGAAGAACTCTAGGGGTATTTATGTCATTAATATTTTAGGACTAGGGGTATTTTAGTATTCTTAGATTTGATCAATGTCACAAAATACCAAGTCAATGCCGGAATAGTATGAAAAGGTTACATTGGCACATAAACTTAGGGTAAGAATCACACTTTCAAATTTCTTCTGGGTTTTGAGCTTGGAACCCCTTTACCGGAGCAGGGAAAACCTTTTTTGAGGCAATTTTTCGTATTTTAAGATTGTTATTAATTAATTAGCTATAATCAATAAGAATTAAAGGCGATTTGGATCAAAATTACCTTTAATTAGCACTAATTAAAGGCGGTTGTGACAAACCACCTTTGAATTACTAGGGTTACGAGTTCCTAATAGGGGCGATTACTGTTCTTGACTCGTAATAGCCTCCCCACTGCGACATTTCATGGTATGGCTAGAGAGCATCCGAACAAGCACCTCTCATAATTCCATTTGGTATGCACCAACATGAAGCCCCTAGGAGTCTTTGAGAAATATTATAACCTTCGCTCTTTTCCCTTTTCACTCTACAATACTGCAAAAGGCTGGTTGTACTACTTGCCACCGGGGTGTATTACGAGCTGGATGGATATGAAAAGATGCTTCTTGGAGAAATTCTTCCTTGCCTCAAAGTTGTCCTTGCTTAAAAAGCAGTTGTTTGATATTTCTCAACATCCCTACAAGACTCTTTACGAGTATTGGGAGCGATTTAAGAGATTATTTTATTTGGTCTACTACTTCATCGAGGGTTTGTGCGATGATGACATGCGAATGGTGAATACAACATGCAATAGATCCATCACCTACAAAATCCCGAAGGACGCCATGGAATTATTTGATGTAATGGCTAATGGAACTAGGCGATTTGACACAAGGTCGAGGATAGAGCTATTGAAGATGTGACACACTCTCTGATACTAGTGGAGCAAGTGCAAACTCTTGCCTCAGTGATGTAAGAATTCATCAAACGGAGTGTGCAACAAATTAGAGTATGTAGAGTTTGTTCATTAGATCATCCGATGAACACATTCCCTCAACTGCAAACCGACTTGAAAGAAGTGAAGGCATTAAACTACCAAGGTGGCCAAGGCTTTGTGAGCAACAAAATCTTCTCCTGTACTAAATTCCATCCATGCGCTAAGTTTCATCACATTGACAACACGCCCATCTAGTGAACATTTTCGCCACAACAGCATCTACCCCAACACTCTGATGACAAGTCATCCAAAATACAAAATTGCCAAATTCATATAACTCTTCAACATCAACATTCTCATCATCATTCAGTAGTTCTTCATCATTCCCATTGCCCAAACCTTCCACACCCGCAACGTCCTATCGACTTTAGCCATGTCTACTCTATGCCTATATCTTCGTTCAAATAAAAAATGATTCCCTCCATCTATGCCTATATCTTCTTTCAAATCAAAAAAACCAACAGCCAGGGAGCAGGGGTGAATAAACTAATTCTGAATTCTGTTCCAAATCCATATCATTAGCAGAACTACTATGCTTAACAGAACTCCAATATTAACAGAACTACATTCAGGTCGAAAGATTAACCCACACAATATTAAGAGAACTACTATGCTTCTATATTAACTAAATTTGACATGGTTAATAGGACAACAACACTAGGAACACATTCACCACCCCAAACATCCAAAGCATTTCACATTCGTAAAGTAAAAAAAATAGACACCCTAAAAGCACAAAAAACAATCAACACAAAAGAAAATGGTATGTATTAAAAGGTACATTTCATAGTCTAATAGTCAGATAAATAAACATTTAAATTACAACATTTGAAATTGATACCCAATTTACTTATTGATTTGCATACTAGTTCATTAACAATTCACCTAAAAACTGAGATAGCTATGGGGAACAATTTACAACAATGGGATAAATTGACTTGGTACACTTAACTATTTCTTGGGTAAAACTAAAGATGTTTCATTGATAGCAGTGGTGTTCACAACAAATAGCCCCCGGGCCATTTATCTCTTTCTCAAAAAATTGTCCATTTTGAGTGATAACTAGTTTGTCATCTTCAAATACCAGTTTGAGACCGACCTTGTTAAGTAGACCATCAAATATCAAGTTTCTACGCAGAGAAGGAATATAGAGAACATTTGAAAGAGATAAAAAAAATTCGGAGGTCAGTTTGAGAAAAACCTTCCCTTTGTCAAGAACTGGGGCACGGCTTGATTTTCCCATCTAGACTTGTTCACCATTAGCGACCTCCTAGAAAGTTACGAATAGGTCCTTGTTTGTGCAAATGTGATTGGAGTCTTCAGTGTCAACGATCCAGTACGTCTTGTTTTCAACCAGTTTGACTTCGGAGACTACTTTAGTAATGGTCTCCACATGTTCATCTTCGGTGAGATTGGTTTGAGGTTTGTTGTTGTTCTGGTTGGGTGGATATGTTACTTTAGCATGTTCGGGGAGAGTGAGAGTTGTGAGATTCTTACAATCTTCGGGGGAACTAGGGTAGTTTGGAAATAAGTTGAATGTCTTTCTTGTACATGTTCTCCAATGTATGATAAGCAAGAAGATACACCTTTTCTCTGCAAAAGTACTTGATCAAGATACGAAAAGTATTCCGCCAAAGTCAACTAGTTTATAAAAATTTATGAAGAACCTAATAACCAACCGATTTGTTGGTTTGTACCGTAACGTTTAGTATTAGTTTCGGATGATGTGTCCATTATTACCGTTACTATATATCATTTATTTAAAATTATAAATAAAAGTGCGAAATAAAATTGATTAGTTGTGAGCGCCGCAAAACTTCGAACAGAAGGTATGAAATTTAGGAATCAGATAATTGTGTTGCATATGAGTTGAATAATTTTTAAAATTATATTTTAATTGTATCTAGAGTTATTGTCGATAATTATTAGTGTTGGGCACAAGTATAAAATCCATCAAATTTTATTTGCATTATTTGCTTTGGGAATTATTATTACTTAAAGATATTAACTGTTAGCTATGGGCTAATAATTTACTGTTTAAAGAATAAGTTAATTTGGGTTGGGAATTTCAAATTTTCTAGTTCGGTTTGTGAACAAAGCCAAAAATAATTTAACCCTCTTCACCCATGAATCCCACACCCTATTAAACATATCCAACAATGTTCCTTTCTATAAGGAAGTACCATAAATGTATTTGTTGCAAAACTCCCGAGAATCTATAAATTCATATCTTATCTATTCGTAGAATAATTGATATCTTTTCCTAAGGTTATTACTTATTCTACAATCTGCACTTAATTTTAAAATTTTCATTTAGCCTGCTCCTCTTTGTTCGTCTTATGTCAGTAACCCCTTTCATCCTGGCTAGAATAAAGGATCCAACTGAACAACAAACTTGGATAAAGGACATCTCAAGGGGGACATAAAATCAGTCATTTCATCTATGTTGATAATTGTATTTCATTCTCAGAATGCAACAAAAATGTTGCAGATGGGATTGCATAAAACAAACCACCAACAAACAACCTACCAACGTCAGCCGACCTAATATTTCCAGCGGGAACTAAATTTTGAACCAAAATTTGCCCCAGCCCTATTTCATGTCAATAATATTCAGCACCAACACCCATTTCTCATCTCCAACACACTTCCTCCAAACCCCACTTCACACCATACTTTCCATTCACACCATTACGACATGGTAATTATTTATTTAGGTTGGAAAAAAAACACTAAAACTGCCACTCCCCTTCTTCCTTCTTCATCTAAAATTTCCATACACACTTCCTCCAAACCCCACTTCACACCATACTTTCCATTCACACCATTACGACATGGTAATTATCCATTCACACCCATTTCCCATCTCCAACACACTTCCTCCAAACCCCACTTAACACCAAACTTTCCATTCACACCATTACGACATAGTAATTATTTATTTAGGTTGGAAAAAAACACTAAAACTGCCACTCCCCTTCTTCCTTCTTCATCTAAATTTTTTTCTCCCATCTTCTTTTGTCCATCGCCCCATCAAAGGGATATGGGGAAACAATAGTTTTTTCAATTGATATACTTTTAATGTTTATGTTATCGAATAATTATTGATTTGTTTCCATACATTAGTATTATTTTTTGACATGATATATTAGATTGATGCGTCCACGATGTTCATTTAATCTAATTGTTCATGTTAGTGTATTTTGTCTGATCTCTACGTGTGTTGGTGATTTCATTTTTTCCTCTAGTAAGAGTTCTATTCTCGATTTGTGTTTTTCAAGGTATTTACAGTTTTAGATCTCCCGAAATTGGAAGTGCCATCGTCCTTTAGTAAAAGCTTAAGGAAGCTTGTTTCAAACTTGTAACAAGCTTCAGGTCCTGCTTCAAAACTAAAAAATGATGCAAAATAACGACGGTTTGACATAACGAAGGCAGCTTGTTTTTCTTTACCATGACGCTGAGCAGATATATGTTGATTCTAAGGCTGGCCCAGGCAAGAGAATACGGAGCCGCTCCTTGTGCATGAGGGTTCGGAGTTGTTACCCCCCTAGGAGCTCGAAGCTCAACTCTTCTTTTGGATGCTTGGGACCTCGAAGCTCCACCCTTCCTTTTTATTTCCTTAAGCCACCTCTAAGCCACATAGGCATTACCATACTTGGGATTATCTTGAAGCCGTCTGTTCTGCATAATGTCAACAGTTTCTTGTAGATACACCTGGAAATCGGCGATGAGTATCGGTTTGACCATTCCTCGTAAGCTTTGAATATGCTATCTCGCTCGCATAAGTCATTCTCGAGCTTCTCCTTTTCTTGGTAGGAACTCAAGAAACGTGGCTCGTTCTCCTTAACAGTTTGCTCTAAAATTCACTACGCGAGATTGCAATTTTCCGATCCAGCTCTTCCATTCGGTATGCTCGGTGGTATCTCGACGAATGCACTCACGCAGCAGATTGCAATTATCTAAATGTTTCTTGGCTTCGAGAAGGCGGTGCTCGACCATCTCCTCCGAGGCCTTAAAAGATTTAGCCGCCGATAAGCACTCTTGTATATATTTGAAACCCAAGTCAGTAGTGATTTCCGCCAGGAGTTGGCTGTGTCGACAAAAAAGAAACTGGTGATCATCGAACATGCCATCCCGAGCAGGAACCAATGAATCCCTTTCCTGGATTCTAATTTTCAATTTAAACTTTGGCCTTATGTAAAATGTGAGCATGTGTCTTCATTGATACTACAAATGTACAATATATAAAAAGAATATACAGAATCACAAATGGAAAATGATTTTATCTAAGGTACAATAATATTGCAGAAGATATTCATAAAATATCTCCTACACTCCCATTAAGATGGAGCATGACACTACAAGAAAACCCCCCTTTTTACAGTGACAAATGTCGTCGTAAAATGTTAATTTTTCGTTGTAAAATTATTTTTACAACGGGTTATATCCCCGTTGTATGAGGTTGTTAGAGGCTTGGTTGTAAATAATATTACAACGGGCTCACTTTCCCCGTTGTAATTGAGCATTTACGACGAGAATATTATCAGTTGTAAATAAACTATTACAACGGTAATATACGCCATTACAACTATTTTTTATGTTGTAAATGAGTTTTAGAATTTGCAACGGGAATATTACTGGTTGTAAATAAGCGATTACAACGGTAATATACACTATTACAACCGTTTTTTATATTGTAAATGAGTTTTACAACGACATTTGACGTTGTAAAGATGAAACTATCCCACAATGTTATATCCATATTTTCCCTCCAAATCCCGTTTTAAATTTACATTGACAAAACATTTGTTGTGAATAAATTTATCATCTAATTAACTAATGATCCAAACATAAAACCTAACCAACAAAACATATCATTGGATGGTTTAAGCAATCCAATCCAATTCAAATCATTGTATTGCATAGTTTAAGCAATCCAATCCAATCCAAATCCTTGTATTAAATAGAAACCTACTATTGCTAGAAACCTGATTGAAACGGCCTTTGACTGGTGAAGAGCTGATGCAATATTTCCTCAAGAACAGTACGTACAAGATTCCGGACCCTTCGTCGAGCTATGTGCCAAGAAGCTGCTTGCCATACCAACATGTATATGTATAGTATACCTGCGTAAAAACATGGATTATAGTCTATCATAGTAACTGATGCAACAATCAATAATATGTAGAGTATACCTGCACAAAAACATAGATTATAGTCAATCATAGTAGCTGATACAACAATACTACAATACCAAGAAAATGCAAGGCTAAAAAGGTTGAATTACTAAAACTGGTATTCCAAAATCCAACTGGTAGCAAGAGCTAATACAGATCCGAAGAACAAGACAATGCGGATAAAAAGAACAACACCCTGAAAATGGCATTCATAAAAAAAAAGTGAGCTGGCCAAATACAAAACAAAAGTTATTAAAATGACAACTAATTGTCCAATAAAATTGTAACAATTAAATAAATTGAACAAATAAACTGATAGAAAAAGTAATACAACTAAGAGAGCAATACTTAACACAACCGATTACTTTAGGTTTTGATTCAATACAAGTATTTTGGCACAACATAAACAGAGTCATGGGTGTCAAATCTCCTTCATCTCTAAGATCTTATGACTGCCTACATAACCTATATTTTTAACTCTTGAGATCCAAAACTGGCAACCATTTTGAACCCATATGGGAATCGCAACAGAAAGGCATGCCACCAAAAGAGGTACAACCAGAGACAATCCAAGAAGGAGTGATGACTTGATGCAAAATAAGATGTAAAAGTTCAAGAAATACGATGGTAACCGAGCTCTTAGTGATAACATCAAAAGGCATGGTAAAAAGAATACAAGAAAAGTTCCATTTGATACGTAAGCACTCTCAACTAAAAAGGCCAGCATGAAGTTTCAGATTATAGTAAGTTCACATTGCAAATATATGCAAATAAAATCCCTCAAACATATTCAGGGAAATACCTCAAGAAGGAAAGAAACAGACCCATGCATGTGCTCAGAATAGCAGTTTTCGATAAAAAGAGGTCGTTGCACAGGAAGGCGGCTCGGTAGAAGAAGCCATGTGAGTAACGTGCAAATAAAGAGACAAAAAAACATTATTAAGTGACCTAGTAGGACATACGATAAATCATAATACAGTTGGAGCACCTTCCATGTACAAGTACAGATAATCAACTCACTACGCTTAGTTTACTAACATATAATAGTATACATGTCATGTAACATGTACAGCTTAACACCGTACAATAGTAAACCTGTTATAATACTTATATGCGGTCACATATAATTATCACTAGAAATTATGCAAAGGATACACCAATGAGATGAAGGTCTACATGCACTGATGAGAGAATAATCCAATGAAACTGCAGCAAAAGAAGG
>JAULKM010142457.1:0-18136 GCA_032355605.1 Rubia tinctorum | reverse complement strand
CTATTTATAGTCCAATGCAGATCGGAATTGCTCCATAATTATCTCCATAATATTCCTATTCCTTATCTGCTTTTGAAGCTTATCCAAATCCCATAAATAAAGAGATTTACCTTATCTCAACTATCTCATAATATTCCATAAATCCAATTTCATAAATATAGGATTTTTCCATAATTCCATTATGTTTCCATATGTCTGTATTAAATATTGTGTAATCTCCAATTTCCACAAACTTATATTACCGCAATATTCTTCTCGCCAGATATGAATTTCGCGATACGTTCCAACATGGTATGTTTTCTGCGGTATGTTCCAACATGGAATGTTTTTCTTTTATTGCACTATTTCACAACCATGAGAAGCATCTTACTTTACAATTTTTTCTAACCAAAATTGGCCTAAAAACTCACCAGTGGTATCTCAGAGACCCAAGTTGACGGTGTGCTCAACTTATTTTACACGGTAGGGATATAGTCCTGATTGGATCCAAGAAATTTAATACATTAAAAGAATTCCAACAAGTCATTGAATTGCAATAAGAAATTAGAACATGATATTTAAAAAAATTAGCTTTTCTTCATACGTACAATTTTCTGCTAATTAAGCATTACCAGACCAAAAAACATAGCATCCCTTCAAAAATGTAAGTGAATTTTCTTCAGGGAAAAAGATGCAGCAAAGGATAGACACATATATAAATGGAAGAAATTTAAGAATTTGAAATGAACCCAGTTCATAAAATAAAAAACCCATAAATTCTTTCACTCATATATAGAACCATAAATTGTACTCACATTGGGGAATTCGTTGTTGGTGTAGCAGAGAAGCATGCAGGTCCTGCCAACAGCCCCATCTCTCAAAGGCACGCAATTAAAGAATCTAAAAGCATTTGTAGCCATATCATAAATTTTGGTTCAAAAAAAGAATTCGAGGAGTTTAAGGAACAAGAAGGTACTAAAAAACCTTGGAGGAAATTTAAATTCTAGAAAGGATTGCCAGTTGATTAATTAAAGTGAAACATTTATATTCTTATTTATACATACTAGGTTAAGTATGGAGCGACCGTTGATTAGTTAAAGTCAAGTTAGTTATTAGTGTTTACATGTAGAAAGTCAAATAAGGGTTAAACGTTGATTAATTTAAGTAAAACTATTTTATTTGTATTTATAGTTAGTAAGTCAATTATGCGTTAACCGTTAATTAATTAGTTAATTTCAAACATTTTATTCGTATATATATAAGGTCAATAAAGGTTGATCGTTGATAAATTTTAGTCAACTTAGTTATTAGTTAAATTCAACAAAAGAAGAGAACAATTTTGAAACTCAAGAAAATATGAATTTAGCTTAGAGTGGCTGCGCCCATCCCATGAAAATTTTTGAAATTTTTGGCGAATTGTTTTTAAAGTTTTGGCGGGAAGTTTGAATGTTTAAATTTTTTAGCGCCAGATTTTAAAACTGGTGCCGCAAGTCAGTGATACTTCCTCTTTGGCAAACCGGTGCCCCTTAAACCGGTTTTGGCATCGGTTTTTATTAATCCGGTGTTAAATTAACACATTTTTTTGAAATTAACACTGATTTTTTGAACCATTGTTAGTTTGAAAATGGTTTTCAAAAAAATGCTATTAAAATTAAATAAACCAGTGCCTTTACATTTGGGGCCCCGGTTTTTAAAAACAAGTGCCAAAAATTGGCGCTAGAGAGGAGTTTCTATGGTAGTATAGTTTTGTGGGTGGTTCACGTCCTTCTCATATTTGTCTTCTTCAGAAAACACTTTATGATCTTGATAAGTCACCTTAGGCTTGGTTTAAGAAACTTTGTCTCTTTCTTCAAGCGAATCATGTAAGTCTAATACTACTTTATTCATTCGCAGAGTTGGCAAGAAAATACTATATATTTTGGTGTATGATGATGATCTGATTGTAACTGGATCCTCTTCTGCTATTAATTCTGAGTTCATTGGCAAGCTAAATTATGCCTTTTCACTTCGTGATCTTGGTCCTCTCCATTACTTCTTGGGCATTTTACTCGTTCCAAGTCCAATATTGTTCTCTTTTAGCAGAAGTACATACGTGAGTTTTTCGATGGCAGCAAGATGTTAGATGTAATGCCGATTACATCCCTAGTTGAACCTGCATCGCTACTCATACAGGCTGGTGACCCTAGTTTTATTGGAGCATTGTTGGAGATTTGTCGTATGTCACGATTACTCGTCCTGAAATTTCCTACGCTATTAATCGTGTATGTCAGTTCATGCACCATCCAACTAAGCTTCATTAGTCTACTGTCCAGCGCATTCTGACACTTCAACCTTGTACTGGTCATCAGCTTGTTGCTTTTTCTGATGTTGGTTAGGCTTCTGATTAAATTTAGAGATATCTTGGACTTCCATCTTAAAACCAATTGGTACTAAGTGGAGGTGACCCAAGACCTTATATGTAAGTCATTATCTTTGTAAGAAACCGATGTGGGATATATATTTCAACACACCCCCTCACGTGCCAACGTGGAAACACTCCACGACCCACATCGGGTCAAATTAAAGGGGACCCACATATCGGCCAAATAACCCAACTTGGGCTATGATACCATGTTAAATTTAGAGGTATTTTGGGCTTCCATCTTAAAACCAATCGGTACTAAGTGGAAGTGACCCAAGACCTTATATGTAAGTCATTATCTTTGTAAGAAACCGATGTGAGATATATATTTCAACAATAATGACCATCGCTCTCCATATGATTTTTTATATTTATTATGGTGGAAATCTCATTAGCTAGTCATCGTAAAAGGGTTTCAATTGAATTATTTTAAATACCGTTACTAAACCCAATTTTATCAAAAGGGTTTCATTTTAAAAAAAAATATAATGTAAATAATACAAATTAACTCTTTCGAAAAATTTAATCACATCCAGTTTGAAATCGCATTAGAACCATCAGTTTTAGCATTAAGAAAAGAAGCCAAATCTTACATAAGCAAAACTTCATCAGATTTTTATCTCCCCTGAAAAACAAATTGATTCTTTTGGAGATATGAGCTAAGAAATTATGGATTTTAAACTTTCATTAAAAAATTCTAGAAAAAAATTTATTAGAAAATTACAAAGATAATTTGGTCGAAAATTATTTAAAGTAGCATTTACTTGTTTACATGGATAAAGTTATGAAGGAAGAAACAATAACTTCATGAAATCCATGTAAGAAAATCACTGACAAATCCACTAAAATATGTTTGTATAAGATCCCAAAAATGTTTGAAAACATACCAGTGTAGCCATCAGACCCTTTTGCAAACTCATCCTCCATTTTAAAACTACCTCAACTTCATCCAGTGTAGTGGAATTAGTTTAAGCATCACAGAGTTCATGTCATGTGTGACCAGTTGCGGAATATGGTTAAGTAGATAAACTTGAATTTTAACCAGAAATATTAATATTCTCAGAAGTTAAAAGATTTGAGAAAAATTGAACTTCCTCACAAACATTATATTGGCTATGTAACCAGACGCCCTGTAAATTATTTCATATAGAAGAAATACAAGGATTGTCATTCTTGAATTTTAAGAGTTGTATTTATTTATTTTTGAATTAGATAACCTTCTTTCATATAATACGAAAATTCCATTTCCAAAAAAATTGGTGAAAATTCTAAAGTTAGCTCAGTTGAAGCCTTGTTTAAAGCAATAAAATTAGTTTCATTGTTTAAAACAATAAGGTTAATTTCATTCTCTGATTGCTGAAGATTAAGTTCAGCAATATGAAATTGGACTTCACAAGACTTAATATAATTAAAAACGTTAAAAAATACAATTTATTCCAGATTTTTAAAACAAGCTTCAATACTCCTATAATTGAAGAGAAAATTTATGCTTACCAAAGTCATCACTCTTTTTTGTTTTTCTCAGTTTAACGGAATAAAAGGAACTTTTGGCGAAGTTCACTTTCTGGCCCGTGGCTCTTTGGTAAATTTAAAGAAATTTCATTAGGTTCTTAAGTGTTTTGGTTGTTCCGGATAAGCATATGGCAGTGTCATTTGCGAATGAAAGTTGGGAAATTGGAATGGTTGAAGTTGGGGTTTTGAAGAGTCTTAGGTTGCCAACTTGAAATTGCATTTTCAAGTTTCTTGTCAGTAATTCAGTTAGGATATTAAAGAAGAAAGGGAAGAGGGGGTCTCCTTGTTCCAACCCCCTTGATTGTTTGAAAAACTCTGTGGTATTGCATTTAGAAGAATGGAAAACAATCCCGCATTTAGATTGTTCATGATGAGTTTGAAAAAATGACCATTAAAGTGTAGTTTAAGCATTCAAGAATTCATGTTAATTTTTAGGATTAGGTTAAGAGATTCTGTTTTCCTAACCAACATCCCAACAGCTTCCTTCACAAGAAGGATGTTTTTAGTTATGTCTCTGCTTGAAAGAGAAGAGGATTATTCCTCAGAAATGATTTGGTTCATCAAGGTTTCATTCTTTCAACCCTGCTTTTGGATAGGAGTTTGTTAATGAAATTAGACAAAGAGATAAGCCTGTACTCAGAGAAGGTAGCAGGTTTCTCGTTATTGGGTATTAAGACAATAACAGAGCCACCAATGATTATGGGTATAGTTACCCCAGCCTAGAAGTCCAGTACTGCCCGCAGTATGTAAACTTTTACGATTTTCCATGATTTCCTAAAGAACAACCTTGTATACCCATCAGGGCTTGGGGGCAAAGGATGGGTTTAAGGAGACTGTTGTCTTCCTTACTTCCTCCATAATAACAGGCTTCATAAGTTCCCGATTTAGTGATTCAGTTACCACAGGGTGGATTCCCTGGAGCAGGAAGGAAAGGTTTTCTCTAGTTTCATCACTGTTTTCGTCTCGGGGAAGATTTTAAAAAAGGTTTTCAGCAGTTTCCCCTATGAGTTTCTGCCCCTGCAACAGTTATCATCTCCTCCAAATGTGTTGCTTAAGTTTCAACCTTTCCTCCAAATTCCTGAAGACTTGCTTATTCAAGATTTTGTTTTCTTGCCTAAGTCTTTGTAATTTTTAGGCTAGTATGACCATGATCTTCTATGGGTAGATTTTAACTGGTTTCAATTATTTTCATTAATTCATTCCTTAGGAGCCACATTTCCTAAAACCTAAAAGGTTTAGGGTATGTGATTTCATTCTTCCTGATTTCAAGGAGAATGGGTATGTGGTTAGGTGTTGTTCTATTTAGAACAAGCACCGAAGAGTCATTAAATTTGTCCTGGAAGGTATGGTTTGTTAAAATCCTATCCAGCCACTTAGAAGTTTGATTTACACCTCTATTATTACACCAAGTAAAAACATTACCAACTTTATTAATTTCAACAAAATTTGAGTCATTTATGAAATCATTAAAGTACCGAATAGTGTTAATGTAAGGATTTATCGATCCCGAATACTCATCTACATTTATAATAGCATTAAAATCCCCCCGTATGGTGTGGCATGTCATAGGTAGAGATTGAATTTGTTCCTACACTTCCAATATTTCAATAGTAGTTTGGGGTGAGTAGACAACAAAGGCATTAATGCTGCTATCATCTTCCTTAATAACTATGTTAACATCTATGTAGTGTTCATGCTAAGACATAAGAGTTACCGAAACTCTTTGAGAAAAAAGAACCATATTTTTTTACGATTATAATTTAGATAATTTCGTTAGTACGACTTTTTCTGGTGAGCCATTTGATTTTTTATGCCACCTTTGTAATTAATGATAGCCAGCATATCTAGATTATATTTTTTAGAAAGCCTCTTAAGACTTTTATCATCAGCCAGTAACCCTCTAACATACTAAAACATCATTTTTACTACTATTATTATTCAAACTTTTAAAAGCTAATTTAGTGATTGTTTTTGGATTCATGGACCATCTTTGGTTCATTTCCAGTTCTTCATAATCTGAGCATGGTCCAAGTTAAAAGTCTTGTCCAAATTGTTAATCAACATCCTTATTATCACTATTTTTTTAGGTTGGATGTCGACATGATCATGAGCTTGGGCTTGAATGTGGTTTAACTTGTAAGAGAAAATCCTTGTTAGCAATAGTAGTTCTATTTGGATTCACGATTAACTGAGAATGTTTGAGGTTTCGACAGTTGGGATTGTTTTTCAGTCTGGGGGAAAATGTGTCATCACTGAAGGACGCCGTTATGAGTTTCCTTTGAGGTGAAGTGAAGCTGTTTTGAATCCTTGGATAACTTCCACTGGTTCCACTGAATGTGTTTCCGAGTAGGTATCTGAACCCTCTTAATTTTCCTCGTCATGTAGTCTGTGTGATCTGATGTTGCAGTTGGTCTTCCGGTTTTAGCACAGGTTCCTTATTTTCTTGTTGTTGGAGTATTTGGAACCTGTTAAAGATAGAATCACGGGGGAGTATGGAACATAATTCTTTATATGTTTTAATTGTTCAGTTTAATTAATTTACCAACTTTTTTGGGTCCATTTCCAGGATTTTACAAGCTGATATTATATTAACCTTTTAAAATTATTTTTGAAGATTGTCGAATGTCATATGCTCTTAATCTTTGTTCTCCTATTTCTAGGGAAATGATTTCATTTTTTGTAGTGTGTTTTTCCTTATCTTTATAAACTTTCTTTCTTTAAACCCGATCATTCATTTCTAGATGTTATTTTTTTAGGTTTAGCCCAGTGCTGAATTTTTTCCTTTATAGGTTTTTTCCTCTTCCAGTTATTTTGAGTGGCTATTTTTGCATTTCCCGAGCTTGAGTTGGTTTTTTCTTTTACTGGGACTACAAACTTTTTTTAAAGCAAAGGGTTTATGATTTCATATTTTTTACATCTATCGTCAGAATGACCGATATTGTGGTACTTGTTACAATAATCTAGAAAATACTCATAGTGTATATTATAGGCTTGCTAGTGGTGAGAGAACCCACTCTAATTTTAGATGGCTTAGGCTTGCACACATCCATTTCAACATAGATTCTAACTGAGGAAGGTCTACTGAGATTTTTAGTAGGTGTATCAGTAAAAAGCAATATTCCTAGAGCTTTCCCAATATGAGTTAAAATCGTGGGATGAAAGAAATGTTCCAGGGGAAATTCGACAGTGAGCCAAAAAGGGGGCTAAAGAGGACTCTTCATCGTAGTCTAAATGCTCAGTCCATTTCAGGATCTGCATGATGCTTCCCCCTAGCGACCATGTCCATTAGAGCCTACATTGTTGGTGGTCTTCTTCAAGGTAAATATTTTTAAGCACATGCCCACCATCCATAGTTAAAACTTGGAAATCTCCTTTGAACCCAATGGTTTGAAATTGCTTGCGTATGAACTCCATAGTTGGCCTCTCTCTATGGAATTCACTAATAAAAGCTTCGGAGAAAGGAATCGTGAGCTAGTCGATTTCCTCTTATGGGTAGAGCACGGAAAACAACCTCTCTATTAAAATTGAAATATGGGTGAAGTGGTAAAGGTTGTACAGTGGATTTCTGTTGTTTGAGAGCAGAAGCAAATGAGGTATTTGGGAGTAGTCCATGGCGGAGCCGCCATGGTTTGGCGGTACTTAGGAAAATAAATCGCTATACAGTGGTTTTTATTGCTGAGCGATAGAAAGGAATGTTATAGAGAGAAAAGATATTCATCCATTTTAACGTTCTGCTATGTCCTTGGACATATCACCAATTGCCTCTTTCTGGCTCTTCTCTCTTTCCATCTTACATTTCACAATCTTCTGATCCTAATTTTCCTCAAACTTCGGCACAAAAGAAAGAAACACAACCATATACCCTCAACATGAAAAATATCATAAACTTAATGCTGCTAATTTTGTCTATCTCACTCACACACACACACACCACTTAATCAAGAAATAACAAACTAACAACAAAGAAACCATTCATATACATAAACACGTATTATCTAAATGATGAACCCCAAGACATCAACCAGCTAAAAGAATTAACCTCTTCCAACCTTAAGAAATAAAAAGACAATAAAACCTTGCCTTTTGTTGCGAGAAAGGTTCTAAATCAGTCAGCACAAATTTTTGAGCCTGGTGTTCCCTCTTGGGGACTCCGAGTCACTTGTGCCTATCATTTCTTCAGTTCAGACGAGAAGTCACAAAAAGCATACAAACTCTAAAAGTAAGTGAAAGCTTGCAAGCACTATTTAGTGATAGACTCCAGCCCCGGCCAGAAAGAAAATTAGTTGAAATTACTGAGGGTAGTTTTGAATTTTTTTCTATGAGTCCCCTTGTGATATAGATGATAATTTACAAAAAAAATTAAAAAATTCCTTCTATCCCCTGCCATAGATACTTTTTCTGCCTCCGCCCCTGACACTAATATTACTAACCCAGGTTCAAGAGAGGTGGAGATCGGTCTAATCTGAGTTAGTGATTACCCTTTACAGGTAAATTCATATAGACATGAACTTTATATGGAATATACATACCTGACGAATGAAACCCTCAAGAGTTCTTAGCTTCCCCCTTGCCATTAACATTTGACCCATGTATTTAGGTTAATTTCCAGATGAACTAGTAGGCCTAAAAGATCCAGCAAGAGTTTCAGCCAATGATTGCATAATCTGAGCATAAAGTTTATTTCAACAACAAAGCTAACACATAATTGATGACATATTGTTGAAGAAATGATGAATAGTTAATACAAACTTGGCATGCATTTTCTTATTATATAACCTACTATTCAGGATGAACAAGTCTTGGGTGCACGAAGGATTCAATCACAAGAGCCTAATAAAAGGGTGAGGGTGGGGGTGGGGTGAATAGATTACTTACTTTCATGTTAGAAAACTGTTACGTCGACATATTTAGCACGACATTTTTTTTTGCAAAAACAACCTAATGAGCATGACACGTTTAGTAGTTTCCTAGCTTACATAACATGATTTTGACATGAAATATGAAAATGCCACCCTAGCAAAACATTGGTACAAGAATTTAATTTTTTTTCAACAAGGCATTTGACTTATTTTATGGTAGATCAAAGTAAAAATGGTTCAAAACCAGCTACAAAAAGAGTGACATTTTTTTAAGCTAGAGGTTAAAAGTTCCTAAAAAAATCAAAGTTAGAAGTTAAAAAGCAGAGAGATTCTTTATGTATCCATCTTCGGATTTCAAGTAAAACACTAATATTCCACTAAGATTACAGTAGCAATCTTCATCAGCTCACCACGATTATAACCAAGGTACAATACTGCTACCCACAGCCATGATCAAGTAATCAACCCCAATCAAATAGTAGATACAACATTTGACACATAGAAATAGAATGTAGGGAATGGTAAAAACCAATAGCAAACACGAAAGTGAAACCAAAGGATGCAAATCCTTGTCTGTCCCTTCTTTTAACCCCCATTTCTGTTAACATAATTTTAAACTACGGAAATCAATGAATCATTACATCAAAAGATGTTTTCCTATATAATGCACGTCTATTTTATTTTTTGTTTAAAATGGAAAACTAAGAGAAGAATTTGAAGAAAAATATCTTTGAAAACACACAAATTTCAAATTTACCACGTACCATTAGATGAATCAACTCAAATCCCACAAGAAAATCCAGAATTTCCTAACTCTTAGCACATACAAACATGGAACAAAATATGAACACACACATGACCAAAATCTCACAGTAACAACTCAAAAAAGAATACTTAACACCATCTCACTGAACAAAAACAAATGATAAAACTAATCAAAAACCATTACATTAAAAGTTGATTTCAGAGCAATGCAGAAGAGTTAAGAACAAGCAGTAATCCATCAAACAAGGGCACACAAAACCATCTCACAAAACAAGTAACACCCTTAACTCAAAATGAAAAAATTAATGAAACCCATTACATTAAAAGCTAATTCCAAATAAATATGCTCACATACACTTATTAAAAACTATACAATCGAAAACCACCCCGAAGACCAAATGAGAAAATCGAGCTTTGGAATATCATGGGTGTCATCTTTGTATAAACTTCCCAATGTCCACATCAAGTGAGCCTTCTTCTTTATTGTTGCGAGAGATAGGTGTGCACTAGAAAGAGGAAAGACGTACGGGAGAGGTGCGTGCGGGTTGGTGTAGTTATATCTTAAAAATATACATTTCATAAGAAGAACTTTGTAACAATGAAAATAAAAGGAAATTACACAAACCTCCATAATCTCTCGGTATGATCGAGAGGTTAATAATTAAAAAATAAGTAATAAAAAATCACTAAAAGCAATAAAGAACATTTGGTTTCAACTCAAACCCTTAAAAATTTTGGAAAACAAAATTTGTTCATTAATATTCATTTCATTCGTGAATGTAAATAATAACTTTGGTGTATAAGAGGTCAAAATAAATACTGGCAGTATAAAAGTGTGTCCAATTCAGGAGAATAACATGCATAGTTAGTGTGAATCCAAATTTATTTCAACTTCATTATACCAAGTCATCTTCCGTAACTATTGATTTATTGATTCTTTAAATTTTGGCTATTCATCTAATCGTGTTCCACTATACATACTAGCTAACTTTTTAATGTTGTTACCCTATTGCACTTTCATTAACATGGCCTATTAAATTTTCAATTTCCTACTAACATTTTTTCCCACATATATAAAAAAAATAGTATTGTTGAGTTAGGCTAATTTTCAGATGAACCAGTATGTCCCAAATATTGTGCAAGAATCTCAGCCAATGATTGCATAATCTGAGCATGGAGTTCATCTCAACAACAGAGCCAAAACAGAATTGGTAACAAAATTTTGCAGCAACAACGAATAGTTAATACAAACTTGGCATGAATTTTGACATTATATAACCTACTTTGTATGATGAACAAGTGCTAGATGCAGACATGATTCATCACAAGAGCCTAATCGGGGGTGGGGAAGGGGGGGAACAGATCACTCACTTTTATGTTATAAAATAGTTATGCCAACATATTTAACACGACAATATTTTTATGAAAACAACCTGATTACCACTGCACAATTAGCAGTTTCCTACAGGAAATGTATATGACATAACATGATTTTGACATGAAACCCAAAAATGATGCCCTAGTGAAACATTGATACTAGAATTTAATTTTTTGCCATAAGCATTTGAATTATCTTATGGTAGATTAAAGTGAAATTGGTTCAAACAAAACCATCTAGCAAATGAGTGACAAAAACCAGTTTAGCTATAGGTTAAAAGTCACTAAAAAAATAAACATAGAAGTTAAAAGTCAGAGAGATTATTCATATATCCATCATAAGAATTCAAACAAAATGTTACTATTCTAATAAGATTATAGTAGCAATCTTCATCAGCTTACTACATTTATAACCAAGGTACACTACTGATACCCATAGAGCAAGATCCGGAAAGCAACCCCAATCATACAGTAGACACAACATTTTACACATAGAATAGAATGTTGGAGAGTGGTAAAAACCGATAGCAAACACGAAAGTGAAACCGAAGGATGCAAATCTTTCTCCCTCCCCTCTTTAACACCCCTTTTATGTTAACAATATTTTAAACCAACAACAATCAATTACTAGAATCAATAAATCATTACATCAAAAGATGTTTTCCCATGATTCACATTTATTTATTTATTTATTTTAAAATAAAAAACTTAGAGAAAAATTTTAAGAATTTTTTTGTTGAAAACACACAACTTTCAACATCACCAAGTACCATTGGATCTATCAATTAAAATGACACAATAAAACATCACACAAGAGTTGATTTCAGAGAAACAAACAAGATTCATGAACACGCAAAAATCCATCAAATAAAGACACACAAAGCCATCACACGAGAAAAGTAACACCCTTAACACAAAATAGAAAAAAATTAAAGAAAATCCATTACATGAAAAGCTGATTCCAGAGAAATGCGCTCATATACACACATTAACAACTAACAATTCGAGAATCACCTAGAAGACCAAATGAGAAATCCCAGCTTTGGAATATCATGGATGTCATCTTTGTACCAACTTCCCAATGTCCACTTCAAGTGAGACTTCTTATTTATTGAAATATATTACGGGCGACAAGTGTGCAATCAGATGCGAAAAGATGGACGGGCGAGGTGATGCAAGTTGATGCAGTTATACCTTGAAAATATGCATTTCATAAAAATAATTTTATATCAATGAAAATAAAAGGAAATTACAAAAGCCTCTATAATCTCTCAGTATGAGCGAGAGGATTAATAAACAAAAAATAATAATTAAGTAATAGAAAATTACTAAGAGTAATAAAGAACATTTTATTTCAATTCAAACCCAAAAACCAATTTGGAAAACAAATTTTCTTTATTAACATCCATTTCAATTGTGAATGTAAATAATAACTTTGGTGTATAAGAGCTCAAAATAAATAGTTATACTAGTGAACAATACAGGCCAATCACGGGCAAATTTAGTGCAAATGCCTATTTATTTAAACTTCATCATAGGAAGTAAACTTTTGTTACAATTAAATTCTTCATTCTTTTAGTTTTTGATATTCTTCTAATCATGTTCCATTATACATACTAGCTACCTTTATAACTGATGTGTCTCAAAACCCGATTGGGCTGCTCGGCGGACTCCACTGTCGTAACTTAGAATACAAAGCCCCGCCCTCCGATGGTAAAGTCACCCACCAGTGTAAATAGTGAAAAAATGAGTGAACTATAAAGGATGTTAAATGAATAAATAGTAAATGACATACAGTCATATTTATACTAGTTAAACCATGACAGTCATTGCATGTAACCAAAGTTCTTATTATCTAAGCATTAAATGGAAATATTGACCAATGCATGATTAAAACCTATTGGGCTAAGCCAACCCAAACATATTATATAATGATTTGGACTTCAGTCCAACTCTAACTTCAAAAGAGTATCATCAATAAAGTTGTCCCATTAAGGAAATTTCAATCGTGAATGTAAATAGTAATTTTGGTGTATTAGAGCTCAAAACAAATAGTGGTACTAGTGACTAATCCAAACAAATCACATGCAAACTCATGTGCATAGAGTAGAGATGAAAAGTGTGACTAATTAATTTGGAGCTATTATGTGCATAATTAGTGCGACTAATTCAGACCAATAAAGAAGTAGCCTCACTTGAAGCGGGCATTGGGAAATTGGTATAAAGATGACACCCATGATATTCCATATCCATTTGATGGTGTGAAACACGAGGGTCATGCTGAAACCAATGTTAAGAACTCGAAGATTATTGATCTATGTTTGAATCCTACCCATAAAGAGAATAACTCCAAGCAGAAAACTATCTTTTGATTGAACCTAGATGAGGTTGACCCATCACACAATGATGTGGGATCTCCAAGAGGCACCGATTCTCTAATAAAGAAGATGCGTGGTTCTGTATCAATAATAATGCCTTCTTCTACGGTAAATTCAAAAGGTACTTTACAATATACAATGCAGATTCATGAATTTGCCAGCCTAACTATGGTTCATAGCTTGTCATGTCAATCTAATACAGGTGGCGAGGTCTCTCGAGTAGTCTTTTTTTTTTGGAAAGATATATAAGATAAATTGGAAAGAGAATCAATACAATGATACAATGACTTCAAGAAGAACTGGTGGTAGTTTAAAGAAAATGGATGGGAGTTTATTATGAAGGTGATAAGGAGGATTGCACTACGAAGAAAACATCTCTACCTTTCATCTTAGGTTCATAGTCTGGCAAGAGTAGAAACTCAACTACCAAAAATATTAGTAATTCAAGTGGTGAATAATTCGTACATGTTCGATGCATTTGGAGGTTCAAGATGGACCTAGTGATAGTGAACCTCCAAAGCTATAGGATGATGATGAAATTCTCAAATCAAGGTTAAGAGTAGAAGGGGTTGTCCTTGTAAAGTAGAGATAAAAATGCGACTAATTTTGACCAATTATATGCATAAATAATGCATGTACCGATATATTCAAACTTTGTTTTAGGCGGATAACTTCACTAATTATTGAACTTTTTGCTTCTTCTGGTTTTGGCCATCCTTACAATCATGTTTCACTAAACAAATAACTTCTTGTCATATTAAGAAACTTTCATTATATTGGACAGTCAAAATTTTATTTGACAGAGCGGTATCAAATGATATAACTTTCTCATGAAACTTATCTACTCTAGCTGCTTTAGTCAAACAACTTGAGGTTGATGCTCCAAAATGTTTTGTCTCTACTTTACGAGGATAACCCCTTCTCTTGTTAAGCTTATAATGATATTTCATCACCATCCTTTAGCTTTAAAGGTTCAATATCACTAAGTCCGTCTTAAACCTCCACATGCACCGAACATGCACGATTCCTCACCACTTCAATAAATAAGATTTTTGACAATTGAGTTGCTACTCTAGTCACACTCTAAACTTAAGATGAAAGGTAGGGAAGTTTTCTTTGCAATGCAGGCCCCTTATCACGTTCATCAGAAACCTCCCATCCATTACCATCTCTACCTCTAATAAGATTTCTTGAGCTTGTACTTTTTTCTTCAAACTACCACCAGTTTTCCCGAAATCAATGTGTCATCGTTGTTATTCTCTCTCCACTTTTTCTTATATCTCTTGCAAAACACATGACTACTTGACATGCCTCCTCACATTTTATTATATTTATTTGATTGATAAGCTATGCCCTGAAGTTGGGTTTTAATGAATTTTCACAGCATATTGTAAAGTCACCGTTGGATGTACAAGTGAATAAGGCATTACTGTTGATATAGAACCCTACGTCTTCTTTCTTAGAGAAGCGGTGCCTCTTGGAGATTCTACATCACACTGTGATGGGTAAACATCATTTTGTTTTAATCAAAATACACAAAATTCTTTTGTAAAACAAATTTGCTATCACATATTTGGAAAACAAATTTCTTTCACTAATATCCATTTCAATCGGGAAATTAAATAATAAGTTTGCCGCATAAGATCTTGAAATAAATAATGGTACTTTAAAAGTGTGACTAATTAGGGCCAATTACGTGCATAGTTAGTGAAAATGCCAATTTATTTAAACTTCATAATAGGAAATCAATTTCTGTGACTATTGAACTCTTGCTATTTTCCCTTTTTTAAAAATTTTTGTTTGGCTATCCTTCTAATTATGTTCCACTATACACTCTAGCTAAATTTTTAATGTTGTCACATTAAAGCACTTTCATTAACTTGACCATTTAAATTTTCAACTTCCTACCGAACACTTTTATCACATGTATAAAAACTAGCATTGTTGAGTTAGACTTCATCTATTGTCATTAATTTCCAAATGAATAGATTGCACCAGTGAATTGAATGTGCAAAGCAGACTTGATGAGAAAGACTCATAACCGAGTTAAAGAGGTTTTAAGATCATATATATTCTTTTTTTCTTAATAGGATGTTTTGTTTTCCTATTCTCCTTTTTCATGTTTCTCCTACAAAGAGGTTTTAAGTATAAGATCAAAATAAAAACCAGATATTACGATAATCTAGGATGATTGATAATATTTAAGTCTAAAGAGTTATATTTTATAAATCATTCCAATTGAACTAATTTTCAAAAACTATCATCAAAATTGAGTCAGTAACCAGAAAGCTAGAATAAAAACACATTTCAAAATCAATAAAATAGAATACCTCTAAGAAACAATCAAACCCTTGCATACAGAAAATCCTCCAAAACAATAGCGGAAAATGGAAATTGAGTAATTAAAAAAAATTGCAAAGGGAAGGAAAAAAAAACACTTACTTCTTGGTAAATGGAATGTAACATTTATGGGCTAAGAAGGGAAAACGATGAGTTTCAAAGCCTCGCCCCTAAATAATTTGGGCGTATGGCGTGGTTGTATTTTGTACATAGATACATTATGCCATAGAATTTTTTTACATCTAATGAAAATAAAAATAAAATTGCATAAGCCTCCTTATTTTTTTTGGTATGAGCAAAAGATTAATACAAATATAATAATGAAATAAGTAAAAATATATGTTATGCAAAATTTTTTTGCTTCATTCACATCAACTTAAAGTTGGAATATAAATTATAATTTTGATATATTTTCAAAGAGATTGTTATAAATTGTGTTACTAAAATTATAATTAATTGATGCCAATTATGTATGTGCATAATTAGTCCAAATGCTAATTTATTAAATATTTTTTGTTGGCTGTCAAGTTCATTGGCTATGGTGAAGATTTGGGGGCAACATTATTTGTCGATAGGATTTCCTGAAACCATATAGGAAAGAGGTTGATCTTTAAATTCCTTAGTGGGTTATTTTTCACTTGATATTTTCACTCGTTTTGACATGCTATTTAATTTGACCAGCTACTTAGAGCTTGGTTGGCGTAATCTTGTATTTGTGAGACAATATTTATTTTCACAATCTGCTTTATACTCCTCTTTAATGTTCGCATTTATTGCTTTAACATTTCATCAGGTATCTCACTTGGTTTGTGATAGTCCAATAATTTTGATTTATTGTTTTTTTTCTTTGACCAATAATTAGTTTATACAATAGTAATTGGACGGAGGGAGTATTAATTTCACTTAAATTAATTTTCAAGAACTAGCATAACTCTTTAGTCAGTTTTTAAAAATTTATCCTTAGTTCTTACTTCCTTTATTTTTTTAATTTTTTCTGGGGTACTCTTGACATACAAAACAAGCAAAAATCTACAATTTCCAGAGTTAATGAAAGTTCAGTAGAATAATCTGCAGTTTGTTCTCTTTTCAATTGCATTTTCTTAGTTTTCATATATAAGATCACTTTGTATTGATTATACTGAGTTCATAGGATTACTTTGGTCACTCATGTTGACATTAAACCAATAAAATTCTTAAGTATATTCAATATTTTTATTATTTTAAACACACCTGAAAAAATAACATCTTTTTGTGAAAAATGGTATATATAATTTAAAAATCTCTTTAAATTAGTTATAAGTTTATCTCATCAATTCTGATTTGCACCTCTAATCCCCAAGGACAATCTATCTAGTTTGAAAAGGTTGAATAGTTCAATCTAACTCATAAATAATGCAGTTATATATGTCATGTATATATCTATAGTTTGTATGTTATACACCTATTTTATGTGCGTTTATGAGTTTCTTTTGCTATTTGATGTGCACGTAGGTGTGTTTTTGTGCAGGAAATCATTAGATTGTATGTTGAGGGTGAGGAGTGATACACTATATTGTTTTTCCCTTAACCGTGGTTTTTCCCACAGGATTTTCCCAATATGATTTTTAATGAGGTACTGTGTTTCAATGGAAAATGTTCTTATTTAACCTTCCGATGAGGGATATGAGACATTTTTTTAGAATGAAACTCAGAAGTAATTGGATTGTACTATGAAGAATTTGGGTTAAATTGGGTTAATGTGAAAAATGTTAAATTATAGAAAAGAAGGCCCAAATTAATTAGCCCTGTAATACCCTTTTCTTAGTTGGATATGTAATTAGGGTTATTGTAACTTACCTATAAATAATTCTCGGAACACACCGTAGCTTGTTTTTGGCGCAGTGTTGTTTTATATGTTGCGTTTCCAGGGAGCACAGCATCATATGCATGCATAATTTGTCATCACTTTTCCGTTAATTTGTTTGAGCATCAAATTCTTTTATTTATTTATTTATTATCTTATTAGGTTAATGTTTATTATTAGTCTAATTGGGGAGGCTGAAAGATTTAGCACCAAATATCCACATTGAAGAAATGATACAACAAATTGAGGAGGCTGTACCTCCCTTCGGCTGACGGGAGACCCAGAAAAAGTTATGGATCTAAACAAAGGAGGTGCTAGATACAAAAGGCCTAAAAAGGATAAGGTGAGTAATCCTGAACCAAAAAGGATAAGATTTTATCATACCTCCCTATTATCTCGCAGGCTAGCACTCAACAAGAAAGATGAGGATATAAAATGATATCCTCAACATATTTATTAAAGTGCACATCAATGTTCCCTTTCTCGAGGCAATAACGAAAATGCCTAATTTTGCAAAATTCTTGAAAGACATCCTATTTCGGAAGAGCAGCAAGAAGGGCGATGAATGGTTTTCAGTGGGTGAGAATGTTTCTGCAGTCATTCAAAAAATGATTCCACCAAAATGTATGGATCCAGGTATGTTTACTATCCCTTGTACCATAGGAGATAATATAATTGAAAG
>JAULKM010142448.1:0-18136 GCA_032355605.1 Rubia tinctorum | reverse complement strand
TTTTAACCAGAAGGGACTCCCTCTTCCCTCATTTCAGAAGACTCAAATCTCCAAATCAGAGCAGTCTTATTTCTTCCTCTTGACATGCCCTCTAGTAACTATGGTCTTTGAAGGGTGTCTGGCCATAACAAATCTAACACAGGGGTGAAGGATTTGGATATGGAAACACAGCCTCCTAAAAACCATAGAATAAGACTAGATAGCTGATGTAGCGAACAATTCGGATAGGAGAGCTTAAGTTTTTACCTTGATCTTTTCTGTAACTTCCTATTTGATCAATTATCTTGGTTAGAGGATCCATGAATAACCCCAACTCAATAATAATAATAATAATAATTTGCACACCGCAAAAAAACAGAGCAATATTTGACTAAGATATAATACAAACTCTGTAAAAAAATCCCCGAAATCTTACCATATAGCCAAAGCATCAACAACAATTTTAGCATTGGGCAAATTCCATGTCATCACAACCAATATCCTCTAGTTCCAGATCTCCAAACTGCGCAAAAAATTCAACTTGTGATTATCCTATAGTTCTGGTTCTCAAGTCAGATTTGATCATAAATTTCAATTAATATATAATCACTAATATTATTATGTGAAATATTTTGAAAATCCTTGAATTATGTATTCTTTATATATCAAGTTTTAGATGCCGATATTGTATATATAACTAAAGATACCGGGGTTAAATATAATTTCAAAAAACTAACCAAAAGATTGTAAATATAATTGAAACGGGGAGTAAAACCCACCATAGCATGACTCCTGAAGATGCAAAAAGTTTGGTAAACTCCCAAAGCCCAGAAAAAGCTTCACAAGAAAGGCCACTCCAAGTCAAAAGACACCCACCCCAACAGTATAAGCAAACAAACCCAACACAATAAACCACTAAGAAACATTGAGATTCATAGAAATGCCAAGCAATCCCATCTTATACTTGGACACCAAAAGCAAGCTCAAAATCAAGTGTACCATAAAAGCACCAAAATTGACCAAAGTTGTCCAATTATTTTTCAACTGGCTCTGCAAAAACCTTTGCAATGGGAACTAAAGAGTGTAACTGAAGTGAAGTGGTATCAAATATAAGACCAGAGTCCCCACAGCCTCAGCAACATCATCTGGTTGTCCTAAGAGCTTCAAAAATGGCGTCGCGAAACAAATACAGTGGTAACGTTACAAGGCCGCGTACTAGTAGAACTATCCATGAACGTTGTAGGTACACTCCCAACATGTAATATTTTCTCCCTGAAAGTTTGGCTACATAACGTTTCCAATGCGCTTGCCATCCCCAACTAAAAATACATCCTCAAAAGAGACAAGTAAAATAACTTTACAACTATAATCAGAGTCCAAGGTTATTAGTTAGTACACACAACTGAAGTTAACAGTGTCCAAACAAGACTAGAGAAAGTTGACCAAAAATAGTCAAATATAGATGGGACAGAGGGAGCAGTAATTTACCAGGAAGAAAAAATCGAATCTGGAAATGACAGTAGTGGCAATGGAGAGGCCAGTAAGTTCGAGGTCCCCGAGGTGGCCGGCGAAGGCTTGGGAAACTACGAACATGGAATAGGAAGCGATGCGGCCGCAGATTGCAGGACTGACTATACTCCATAGCTTCTTGGACTCGAACAAAACCTTACGTGTTAGGCTTTTTTCTTCATCTAGTTCTGCTCTTTTTGCCTCAAGTAATGGTACTTGCTTTGGATCTTCTTCAGCTAAACTATGCATCGACATGTTATACATATTAGTGTTAGAGCTATTGCACCAGTGTTTTCTAGGCGGAAATAGAAGGAATGGTAGAGGAAAGAGTTACGGGCTAACTGGCCAATGATCATTTTTTATAGACTAATAAGGAAGAACCAGTGTACGAATACGAATCTCAAGTCTTGCGCCTTTCATGAGGAAACTCAGATTATAAGGTAATGGAATTTCGATGAAGAAAATGTCGTAAATACACCATAGTTTATTTGTTAAGTACCTCTCTTGAAATATGGACTTTGTGTAAATTATGGAAAGAGCAAGGACTTGGTGTAATTTTATCATAAGAATATGAAAATTTAAAGGTGAAGTTATTGAAATCCGGGTTATAAAGTATTTGGGTAAACTAACGCATTTATATTTAATTTAAAACCTCAGCTTTCTTACCTTTTCTCAAACCTTTCATCAGCTCAAATTTCATTGTTTAATGATTTAATGTCACTAGTGTAGGATTGGGGGATTAAAGGCAGTTATATTGGACTAGAGAAGTCACATTTAAGATGACTTCTCTGGTCCTGACTTTGATCAGCTTCTATCAAAGTCGGTTCTGAGAATCGCCTTTGTTGGACGCCTTAAAAGGCGATTTTTTTCCGGCTTTGATCAAACGGTAAAACCGCCTTTGTTTGAATTCCGAGCTCGGAACCTCAACCATTCCCTTGATTGATTACCCTTATTTGGTTCCAGTACCAAGATTTAGTCGGAGAGGTATGCATGGGCTTCCTCTGTCGTGTGTGTTGTCCGGTAATAATCTGGTTTTCCCGACCCATAAAATGTATACTTGATATATGTCTTCCGAACTCGTAAGAATGTGAATTGCATCTGCCGTTGGAATAAGTTCTGGTACCGGGACTGTGGTTAAGGTTCCTCCACCGTGTTGTGTTTCAGGTCCAGAACTGGAAATGCAGGGTTTTTTTTCAACTCTACTTTTCAGAGTTCAGAAATGAATACCAGTATGATGGTTACGGATTTGGAAATGAGGATCGTGTCTTAAAAATGTGAGACCGAAGACATGACCATCTTCCGATTCCAGAAGAACATTTAGGTGAAGTTTGTAGGTAAAACCCCATACATTATCCACAGAACTCCAATACAATTTCCAAATTCTCAACGAACACATTGTCATATCTTACAAAAATGTATAGATACCGCTACGCTATCAATTATCTATGCATAGGAATAGTAATCAAGTAGATCCTATTCCACAAAAGACATCTAAATATTGAACCATTCCTAACGCTCAATCACATGATTGTAGTTTCATAAAAAATCTAGTATTTATAGATAGGAATAGAAGACAGTCAAATTCTATACCGCACACTACACTCCACGAGATTCATCAAATATGTTAAGGTACCACATTAGGTGATCCTAAAGTCACAGACCGGACATGAATTAGATGTCTCGCCAAACAATTTCTTGCGTTGTTTATGTTATCTTGTGCATACGGCTTACAATCCTTCGGAAAAATCTGTGACTGTAATAGAAATAGTCATACATTAAGTACTGAGTTGAAGATGAAAATTGACATATTTATTGACAACATACTCACTTTATCAATTTCTAGGTAACCCAATCGTATATCCTTAACGCACTCTGCCGCGTATAACATTACGTAGTACCCACACTCCCATGTTTGTGCTTGTCTCGTGTACTAACATTTAGAGAAGTGTATGTGAATAAAATAAGAAGAATGAGAATTTTATGTTAATTGTGTAATGGACGTGATACCTTGATTTGTATTACGTGTAAGCCCTTTGTTATATTTGACTCACCTAATGCACTCTCCAAAATGTCAACAAAAGTGCTTGATGGTTGAAAGTACAACGGATCAGTCCAACATATGCATTTGTTGGCGAGAACAATCAATATTAATCTCCAATGATCACTACACACAAATGTGTATATTACAAAATAGTAAAATTCGGAATAAGATATCGAATGACATGTGAGACAATTTTAAAATTGAGAGCATCACCTTTTAATGTATGGCGCAATGAAAATTTTCTTATTTGTTCGGCCGAGGCTTTTGCGGACAAAATCGATCTGGGATTACTTTGAACAACCAATCCCTTGGGTCATCAATGGACACAAATATCCAACCCATCCTTTTTCCTTTTGATTAGAAAAGAAGTACATGTACCCTAGTCAACATCCAACTCAAATTATGCCCAATATTTTGGCACAAATCGTCTAGGTTTACACGATCCATTCCCCAGGACCTAGTCACGAGTAAACTGATGGGCAAGAATTGTGTAAGTTTACACGGTCTATTCATTGCGCCTTACTTTCATACTTTCGAGTGGCACAAACTGTGTAGGTTTACACGGTTCATTTCCTGGGTCATGCCTCTTGATTACATGGACCATACAAGCTCACACACTCCGTTCTCTGGACCTTCATTTATGGGGAAACTAAGTGGCACGGTTCATCCCATAAGAACATCTCCAATCCCTTGCTCTTTTTTACTTCTTTCTTTCTTCTAATTGCTTCAATCTTCCACCATTTTTTCAATGACCTTCAATCTACTACTAACGTTTTGATTATCCTTCTATCTACTACCATTCTTGCGAATGACCTTCTCCCATGAAGATCTTCGATCAAGCTCACAAAATAGGTAAATTTGACCAACTCAAAGGAAACCCTGTTAAATTACAAATGATTCATAAAAGAGGCAAGTTAATGTAAATAACCACACTAAGTGATTTTAACCCCCTATCATGTAAAACACCCAGTAATCTACCTAACCACCAACAGAAGCATATAAAAAGTGATGCTAATTATGCTAACAAACCGTAAAAATACCATCTCATCCAATACCCCACACTTAGCACCTTACTCGTCCTCGAGTAAGAACAAGAAAAGTTCTAAGGTTATGCTTAAGCTATGTTTTCAAAAGCACAACCAGCACATTATTCCTATAAGTACCCTAGCTCAAAAGATAAGAGTTCAACAACCCTCACATCTCAACCTAAGGAGTCCTAACCCACCAAAATCATGCCAATCAAAATAATGAGGTACAAATATTCAAAGAAAACACAAGTAACAAGCTTAATCTACCCCAAAAAACCACAAAAGGCAAAACAAGAGAAAAGCCTGAAAGCTTTTCGTTTGTATTCAATTTTTCTTATTTCGCCTAGGAGCCCTCTTGGATCCTAAACACTATTTTCTTTCAAAGCTCACACTTCCCCTTTTTCCACACATTTAAGGTCTCTATTTTTTTCGTAGGTCTCCCTTTCGGGTTTCCGACCCATCGGTCCCCTCCAGTTTTGCCTAAGTCACAGTTTCAAATTTTCGACTTAACGGCTTATTTTTTTCTTTCCAATTTTCCAATATTTTAAACAAATTTTTCTCAAAGATAAAATGCTGACAAATAGCTACTTGTGTTAAATTTCTAAGTATCTCCCTCCACCCCACTCAAACCTATGCATTGTCCCCAATGCATACAAACCATGTTGAATACAAGTAGAGAAAGGAAATGGACACTCACTAACGAAGCCATGAGGACCCCGCTCTTCTGCACTGGATTTTGCGCCAATGCTCTTGCTCTTCCTTCCTCAGTTTTCATCTCTCCTTGGGATTAATGTCACGAAAGCCTTAAATATTGGATGCTTGTATCCTCTCTATGAGTTACTCCATGATTTACTCTTGAATGTTTGCCCATGGGTCCGTGAAATGAAAGTCCTCCCGGACCTCTTGGTTTGGAAAGGTTAGTCTTTGTCCCCCCAGCTTCTCATTTCCCTAGCATATTCATCAAGTTTCTCTTTCTAACCTGCTAGTTGATGGCTTATGTCATAGATTGTTTGACTTATTCTATCAATCTGTTGGCCATAGACTTAAAGTTGTTGGCGAAAGCTGAAATTGCTCATACCAGTCAAAAGGTGGTGTTTGTTGTGGGTGAGTGGGTTGCCCATGTTGCTCACCCTCCTTGGGTCACTCAGACTAAAATTAAACATCTAGAGTGTACATTGTGGCACAAAAATCTTTTTCGTAGTTGGCATCGGAAGCAAGGTATAGGCTTTCCAATGGCATGCGGTCTGTGATGGTCGTTCGGTCCGGCTATGGGAGAACCACAAAGCGACATACTCCACCACCAACATAGAACCATATAAAGTGGTCTTTCGATGTAGTGGAGGTAAGCATTATGGCTTTCTCTAGGTTGTCAATCGTGTAAAGCATCACACTACGACCGCCTCCCGCTATGGTAACCCTACTCGGATGATCGTGTCTTAGATGTTGAGCCAACAACCTAACAATTCTGCCCATGGGGAGTCTTCCCACTCTCTTCAGTTTTGTATACAAACATCCTTCTTTGAAGCACTCCATGAGGTTCAGGTAGGAATTTTCTTCTAGGGTCAAAGACCAAAGCACTTCCACATCCTTGTTACTACACTAGGCATTCTCCCCATGACGAAAAATTGTCATCGCAAGGAGATTGTGAACCTACCTTATCATCGGGTGAATGATTGAAGTATTTCTTCATTTTCTAGTTTGACCCCTTCCTGCTATAATATGCCAAAAACTATTCAAGGAGTACCCAAGCCATTTTCGATGTATCCTTCGAATATCTTTCTCATACTTTCAATCAAAAGCATGTTACCTCACGGCATGTCATCGACAACTCTTCATCATCCAAGTGGAAGGTAATGTAGCGCCTTCTGTCCCCATCAAATATTTTGCTACAAGGTAGCTAGGAAATCCAACCCTTCAAATTCTATTCTACCTAACAAGTATCGAACCAAATTCAAGAGATGAAGTTGCTGAAGTATTTTCTTGTAGACGAACTTGGTTTCAACTTGCTTTTAAATATCATCCTCCCCGACTTTGAAATATTCTTCCACACCCATAATCCACGCTAAGCACAACTACTAGAACATACAGCCCAGACACTACCCATGAAGGCACCCCACATACCTAGAATCGTGGAAAGTATGATCGAACAAGCAAAAACTTGGAAACAAGTAGAATAACCAACCCAAAAGCTCATGAGAAGACTAAGAACTCAAAACTTGGTGCCTAAACAAAATGAAGATGAGATAAATTACGCTTGGAGCCCAAATCCATTTATAAAGCACCAAATCTAAAGTCACAAATACCCAATCAACGCGGTTGTCAATAAATCAAAGTTAGACACAAAAATTGAAAATGTGCCAGATAGTCATCGTTTCGTGCAAAGGAAATTTATGGAAATATATCCAAATTAATGATTACATCGATTATTCAAAGTCCATCTCCATTTCTGCAACTGACACATCAAAATCATGACCCACACGGGCCGAGCCAATAAACTTCCACAATATTCACTCCACCATTACAATGCAACGACAGTAGTAATATCACTTATTCTCCACCCTACAACGCATATCGATCCAAACCCTCAGCCCTTCGCAACTAGGGGGGTTTATGGTATATAAAAATTACATACAGGACTTAAATAACTAGCCAAACCATGCAGACAAAAAGCAAAGTGCCCACTCCAACGAGTTGCTAGCAACACGCTTTAGCTTTGCAAAACACATAGTGCACGTTTTAGCCACAGCCACACAAACAACTACCAAATAACCCACAATCATGGGCATGTTTCCCACAATGACCACCATGTTGGCCCCGTTAGACACGTCCTACGAGGTACATAAAACCCCGAATGCAAGGTAAAAGATCCCACAAATAGGCAAGAGATGAAACAACCCAGGTAAGCTATAATCAAAATAAAGAGTTACTCCCCCTGTCCCAGCCAAAGTTCCTACTTTCCATTTTCGTTTGTCCTAACCAAAAGTTCACGTTTTGACTATTTCGTTATTTAGGCTGAAATTTGCCCAGCTCATTTCAATCATCCACCTTTGGCTGAAATTTAGCCACGTCGGGATGCATAAATATTCGTGCAAAAAGGTGATCTGAGCCTTTGGCTGAGACAGAAGGAGTACATGCATAATTCTTTGATACTAACTTTAGCATCAGAGCCTTTACCCCCGGATTCAATCCGAGAGATTCTTGCAGGAAGAAGCAACTTAGTACCCGGCGTCAACAAAGGTTGTCATCACCATCCAAGGAGTTCATACCACAACAGGATTTAAGTAGCTGTCAATGTTATAGATTCGCAATTCGTGATTTTCTATAAGGAAAGATTTATAGTTTTGGAAGGCAATTTTTGTACAATCCTTAGTTTTTGTATGAAATGTAAAACTAATGAATCTTTTATAGGTCATTTGACCAAACACCTTTGTTAAATTTTCTTCGTGTAGTAAACATCGCCCTATTTACTGAATTTTTCCTATATTCTTTTGTTTGTAATACTTAGGCCAAGTTTGTTTTGGTTGCGAGGGCTAAGTGCGCTTTTTAAATAGGGTTTTGAATGTGTTTTGCGAGATTTGTTTCGATGACACTTCGTGGTGATGTCCCTGTATCGCTACTTCTCCTTATGGGCATCTACCACCTCGTACTTCTATAGTGGTTCGCACTTAACTTAATCAGCTGGTCTGGGCTCCTCCTTACCAAATTTCCCTTGATCAATATCTAACGTGTCTAGTTTCATGGCTAAACTATTAGTATGGCTACGTCCTCTAGAGGGGTTCCATAATTCCTTGGATTATGTATCGTTTTATATATACATGTGAACTGGTTGTGATATGGGGGCGCACCTTTGTCATCGGTTTTCCCGGATGTGACAAACTTTTCACGTGCTAATTCAATTCCAAACAATCACAAGCACAAACACATACTAGAAGAACCAATTCAAAATTTCAAACAATCACAATAACAAGCACAAGCACACCCAAAAGTTACCAAATAAAAAATTAAAAAAGCACAAACACAAGCGAACAACCCCAAATCAATGAACAAGCAACATGGGCATTTCAAAATAGGTTAGGAAGCGAAACTACATTTAAGAACACAAATCCTAAAATTTATGGGGTTGAGATTTTATCTTTCAAATAACCATCAAATCAATGAGGAAAGAAAATGATTTGATACCTTGATGATTTTGGAATTTAGATATTTCAAGAAAAGGAGATTTCTATTGTGTCAAAGTGTTCTTACTACAAGTATCAATGAATAAATACATAAAGAGACCCTAGACTAATACTACCTCCGTTTCGTTGGATATAGCACCATAACCTTAAGTGCTTGAATTTAGGTGAATGAAATGTGTGGATGAAATTGAATTTAGAAAGGAAAAGGTAGAATGGGTGGATGAAATTGAAAGAATCTTGCCATAAAAGGAAAATATGTCAATTTTACAAAAATAACCAAAAAAGTAAAGTGTGTCACATCCAATGAAACAGTGGGATTATGTATATACATACATATATATAGTTATTTGATTTCAAATTTTGTTTGTTCTATTATAGGTCTTCTTCTTTTTTTTCCTTTAGCGAAGAGTTTGGCCAATGTGAAAATTTTAATTTGACTAATGGATTAATTAATTATATCATTATTTATTTTATAATTTTTTTGCATGTATTTTTATTCTAATCATATAATTTTCTTAATCCCAATACTCTAATTAGATTTACTTTTGAAAGTTCTTTTATAAGTTTATATATATAAACTAAAAGAACATTAACTAAATATATAATGTTAACGTCAATTTTGCGTGCAACATTTATTTACATAACAATAAAAATAACCCACATCAAATCTTTCTGGTTTTGTATAACACCCGATCTTAATTAATGAATCGCATTGACCTCTCATTTCAGACATCAAAGTGATCCCATCAAATACTATTAAATTAGAGGTCGTGTAAATAAAATGTGGTTCTAGATTTTCTTCAATATCAAGTATTTTAGTATGTTGGCATGAAACAAATGGAAAAATTCAATCACAGTATTGTAGAAATTTTGTTCTTCTTTGCTTCCCACTTTTCAACGTGCTTGCTTGCTTTCTCAACCTGCATTTTCAAACACCAATATTTTATGAAAATCATGTAAAATGTAAATACTATTAAAATATTAATTATATTTTAAATTCATAATTAATTTGGAAACATGTAAGTTACCAAATTTTCCAAATCACATCTAGTTGTAATGACGGATAATATTAGAGTTTGAATTGCAGTTCCATTGAATATCATTCCAGCCCATATTGCCTATTCGAAGTTAGGTAGAACCATTAGCTTTAGACTCAAAAAATAATTAACCTTCTTTCTATAAAATCGTATAAAAGGGATGTGACAAAATTTTTTAGAGTCATGCTAATATGATATTTTCTTTTTAAAATTTTAAATTATATATAATGTACAAAAATAGAAATTAAATAAATGCTATTTTCATACCATAACTCCAAAATTGAAGACCCATCCCATTGTAAAGCCCAGAGGCACCCCAAGTAAATAGTAGAAGCCCAAGTTTATGTACGCCACATATGCTTGTCATCCATAACCAACAACGCCACCTAATAACATAGGAATAAAAATAGTCATTTTAAATTCTACATGTCAAACAATACTGTTTGATTATTAATCAAAAAATATATATTTTCAACTCTTTTAGGTGTATAGTTTGCTTGGAATCAAAAAAATGAAAATGTCAATGAAATTACTCATAATAGAATTTTATACAAATTGAATTCAAGCAAAAAAAAAGAATAAAAGCAGATTTTATGGATATTGCTCTTAGCATACTTGAAATATGATTTTTGTCATACAAAAACATCTTAATGTACCCGAAAGAAGAGGTTGAGCAATATTTAAAAGTAAGGTGAAAGCCAAGAGAATTGACAGTTTATGGACTGCAGCTAAGACAACTGGACTTGTAGTGAAAATAAATCCCAATTGACTGTGAAAGAAAATAATGAGTATCCAGAAGAAGAAACCAATCACTACAGATTGTGTCACTGATACAATTGTTGCAAACTTTGCTGCTTTCCCATTTCTAGCTCCCGATTCATTTGCAACTCTTACTCTGTTACACAACAACATCAAAATCATAATATCAATTTCCAACTAAAAGAACAAGACAAGCTATTGATTTGAAACAACACTAAATAAAATATTATATTCTAGTAGAGCTAAATCCAAAACCCAAAATAGCTAAATAAACCTACTGGCGCAACTACAAGCCAAATGTTATGATTTAGCCACCTCTAGATCTGATTGCCGCTGCCATAGTGGTAGAGTCACAACCACCACAGGCAGAGCCTCACGTCTAATTGCCGGGTTTTTGCTGACGATTGTCTCTAGGAAGAGAGAGCGAAGTTCTTGATGGGAGAGGAGGAAGAAAATAAAATAGAAAAGAAAAGAGAGAGAATGAAATGAGCAGCCGATTGACAAACATGTGTTGAAGGGAAATATGAAAATGAACAACATCGTTTGAGGGATGGTCACAGGGTTACAGGATTTTTTGGTCACAGAAGATCAGGTGCGCGTAGGGTTACTGACCATGATTTTGCACGCAATGACAAAGATGAACAAACAAATTTATACATGGACCAATCATATGTTATTTTATCGACTAAATAATTGTAGAAAATCAAAATTTTATATTATGTATTTTTTTCTAAAGCAGTTTTTTTAATTGAAACTTAGAGGAGAGTTGATTTACCCTGTTCCAGCGAAAAATCCCAGAGGGATCGTCAATTCCCAACCATTAAAATTCATGCTGCAAAATTTGAAAAAAGAAAATGGACAAAGATCACATGATCAGAAATATATTTTGTGGAGGAAAATCCTTACACCTATTGCCTTACCCTTTTATTAGGTTTAAACTGAACCAATACAGTTTTTTTAGTCTGCTTTTTCTCCACCAGAAATCTTATCTATATTAGCTACGATTTTATCATGTATGATGCCAACTATTTGACCGTTCATCAACTTAATAATCCCCGTTTCTATGAGTTTGACATTATATGGGGGATGAAACTGAATGAATAAAACTAAACTTAGAAAAAGCTAAAAATAAAATGAATGTATGAGACTGAAAGAAAAAGTGTGATAAACTTATAAAAATAATCATAAAAGAAAATGTTACAAACTCATAGAATCAAAGGGAGTAATATAGGTTATTGTCTTGATGGATAGAAACAGGACAACTACACATTGTACTCCTAGACTCAATTATTTCACTGTTTTTTCTATCATGAACAATTTTGTATAGTCTACACGAATCATCTAGTGAACAAGGTAGTGATTGAGGGAATACTTACTAGCTCTCTTCCTTAAATATTTGCACTGAAAGTCCTATTTTGAAACATCAAGATCTAAAGATCTTTGAAGAAAACCCCAAACCTCAAAACAAGCAGAGCTTTAGTAACGGCAGCAGCCGCCGCCGTCACCAGCAGACTGGTGGCTCCCCCTTTGTTTCTTTCTGCTTTCTTTCTATTTCATGTCCTTGTCCCTTTAATTTTCCTACATCTGAGGGAGGGGAGCTAACTCGTCCGCCGTCACCACCACGACAGAGTCAATTTCTGGTCAACACAGAGTCAAATTCTCAGCACTTCACGGAACACAGAGCCGAGAGGAGAACCAACACCGCTGGTCGATCTAGGGAAACTCGGTCAACAGCTGAGGCAGAGCTAAATTCCGACGAGTGCAAAACATATAACCGCCCGGCGGAAAAATGAGTTTCGGCAAGGACCAACGAGGCAAAATATAAAATTATGTCCGGCCAAATTTTAGGTCAACGTCGTCGAGTCGGTCAACAAAGGCGATCAGGTTAACGTCGACGATCCGGTCAATGGCGGCACTCCGGTCAACAGTTGGGTCAACAACGGTCATTGAACGATTAATGAATGAAGCACGGTCAACGATGGTCACCGAAAGGAGCAGGTTTCAACAAACGGAGCATGTTCAACGAACGGAGCACGGTCAACGACGATCAACAAATGCAAGCACGATCAGTGAAGTGAGTGTGGTCATTGAATGGAGTACGGCGGTTAATGACGTTCAAGGACGGTCAATGAACAGTCAACGAACGGTCAATGAACGGAGCACGTTCAACGAACGTAGCACGTTCAAACGACATCACGAACGCAAGCATGATCAATGAAGTGAGCATGGTAATTGAATGGAGCATAGCAATTAACGACGTTCAAGAACAGTCAATACGGACCACGGTAGTCAATTTCTAGAAGACGAACATCAATAACCCGGTCAGCAGCGACATATAATGTCCCGGTCAAAGGCAAACAAAGTTCGGAGGGGTTCATCAGGTCAACGGCAGCGAGCGGAGACACACAACAACTCCCAACCTCAGCCCTTCCGAAGCCCATACCTAAAGCACATCTAATGTATTCTGTTTTTAAGCTTATTCCTTATCCTTATGAGCTATAAATGACCTACATTGTAGCATGACTTCCCTGGACGAAAGCGGGGTTTTAGATTAACTAGTTTAGGGCATTGTGTTCGACTGACCAGACGCAACTCGGAGACTCGGGTTCTCCCCCCTAATAAATGATGGTCTTTAAGTCTCTGTACGCCAGGTTGGCGTGGAGCAAGCTCTCACACACCATGGTGGTGTAGAGCTCTGATACACCTTGACGTTCTATCAAGTGGGACGCTCACCCCACTCACCCTCTGTTAGCCAATCATATAGAATTATTTTCACCTTGTAATAGTTAGGTTTTTCTCATTATTAGTTATGGCGTTTCAATAGTTTATTAGTATATCAATTGCAATAAAAGATAGACTAGCAGTAGTACAGTTTATCACCAAAATTGTAAATAATTTCTATATCTTAATGAGAAGGGCCCCACTACTTATTTCAAAATATATATATTGGCACTAAACTAATGGACACATTTATTTTTTTTAAAGTAAAATAGACGGAGGAAATTGTATTAACAGAGTAAAATGTAAATTTATTGAATGAAAACAATATTAATTTTATCAAAAAAATGAATGTGTCAAAATTAAAAGAACAAATAAAAAAAGGAAAGTGAGCTTGAGTATTATATATCATGGGAGTAGAAGTAAAATCTGATCACACTAACTACTTAAAACTCTATTTTTAGTGGGGCGACAAGATTGATTGATTGTAATAAGACAAAACTCGCTTATTTGATAAGATCTGAATGCAATACTATATAAATCTGATGACTTGTTCGTAAGGTAGTTCCAAATTTAGTACCTCTTTCCCATACGATTTTCTATAAATATTTTTTACCGTTAATAACTATAAATAAAAAATTGATATTTAGAAAATACTTATTACGACAAATTCAATAATATCACATATGATAATATTTTTGTTTATATTGTAAAGTCCAGATTTATCTAGTTGGCAATTTGAGAAAATTATGCAAATATGCATAGTTTGTGTTGAAGAAGGAATGTTGGTGATATAAGGAAGGTGAAGTTGTAATCCGAGAAGAAGAAGAGATATTTCGTTCATAATGTTTTGATCTCCATATATCAATTCCTATATTTATGAGATTGGATTAGACTTATGGAATTGGAATGGAATTAGAATATTTAGCTATGGAAAAAGATATGGACGAGATATTCTTCAAGGGATTATATTTGGTGATTCCTATCTCTAAGGGATTTGATTAAAATCAGAATTTGAAATGGAGAAGGAATTATATATGACTTCAGAATTTCCATGTTGGAACATACTCCGAAAGCAGATTTGCGAGAATAATATTGCAGCAAAATTAGTTAATGGAAACTCGGAACATATGTTCCAATATACCGTGACCTGTTGATTTGCGAAAATAATATTGCAGAAAAATTAGTTAATCAACAGGTCACGGTATATTGGAACATATGTATGCTGGCTATTGCAAAGACTCTAGGAAAGATATAAAATCCGAGAGCATATTTTCTCGATGAAACTCGTGAATTATGCAGCCACGATGTCCACTAAAAATAGTTCCTTGAGCAGATCGGAACTCTCCATGATTATCTCCATAATATTCCTATTCCTTATCTTCTTCTGAAACATATTCAAATCCCATAAATAAATGGATTTTCCTTATCTCAAATATCCCAAAATATTCCATAAACCCAATTCCACAATTGTAGAAATCCATTATGCTTCAAACACGTCTGAATCAAATATTTTATAATCTCCATATTTCCATAAACAATTATCACGCAATATTATATCACCAATCAAATCCTAATCTTTCTGTATGTTCCAACATGGAACATTTTTCTTTTAACATTAGTTCACATTTGTCAACACAGCAATCAATGAAATCCACGTGACTTTACAATCCCCCCCTCCTTAGGCATTTTGTGGACCCAACTATTTTGGAATAAAGAACCACAAGAAAAACTTCCAATTTTCACAATCATTATAATTCCAGAAATCAATGAAATCCACGTGACTTTACAATCCCTCCCTTAGGAATTTTGTGGACCCAGCTATTTTGGAATAAAGAACCACAAGAAAAACTTCCAATTTTCACAATCATTATAATTCCAGAAATCGCCTTATGTTGGAACATATATGAATGACCAAATATGAATTAATAAGAACACCTATAAACCAGAAATCCAGAAATAATTTAGATTACAATGAGCCAAAACAATATCCAAAATCCTCCAAACTATTCTCACCCTGGGGCCATGAATATGACAAAGACACAAAAGAAACATTAAAAAAAACAAAATAAAGTTCAGCACAAAAAATTTGCTCCCCCTGAAATTAACCAGTGACTATGTTGGAACATAACCCTTCAGAATTGGTTCTGATCAGGAGTATAAACTTGTGCTTCTAGCTCAGCTTTCTTCGCTTCAAGTTTGTCCCTCTCAGCTTCTAGAGCTGCAATTTGAATGGTAATAACTCTCAACCTTGCATCCAGAGCCACCAGTTTGGCTTGTTTATCATCTCTGGCAGAAGTAGAAGCTGCAGCCTTAGGGTTCCATAGAAATGAACCTTTCTCATCCCAAAGGTCTTCTTTTTAGGCCTGAGGGGCTCAATCTTCACAACCTCATCTTCAAGAAACTCCCTCACCTTTGCATTCTTCGCCAGTGCAGTATTATGTCAAGGGTAAACTAAGACATGTTTTTCCTTGGGAGAGATTGCCTATTTCACAATGCTCTTCTGAATGAGTAACCCTAGATTAACAGGGTCCTGTGTTCCAACACAGTACAAAATTTTAGTTATTTCCCTAGTTGGAGCTGTAGTTTTGGTAGAAGGAATCCAACAATTCACTGCTATCTGGTAGAGACCGAAAAACCTGGAAGATGAGCATGATGCTTGAGAATATCCGATTACAGGCCACTCCGTCTTACCAGCACCTGAAACCTCAACCAATAGCTGATCATCAGTAACATCCATATTCTTACGAAAAATTCCACCATACTCGAGTGTTTCAGTCCCAACAGTTTGTTAATCTTTGTTGCAGAAAAATTAATAATCTTCCCCAAACATACACTCTTGCACACCAGAGAGAATCCTCCTCTAAGTTCCCAGCCAACAAATTAGTGTAAACCTCACAAACCAACTTCTTGTTATACTCATCATACAAGGTAACAACAGTTTCAATCCCAAACAAATTTTTTAATAAAATCAGAAAAAACCACTAGGCCTATAAGTCTCCAGATCAACTACTCTCTCAGGTATAATCTTCCTCTGAGAAAAAATCTCCCACATATCCTCACAGTCATTATTCCAAAATATAGTAGAAACAACATCACTTACTGATGCAGGAGGCAGAGTGGGTATCTTCTTCTTAGGAGACAGTCCTACTTTCTTGCTTTTCTTGGCTAGTTGAGAGGACTCGGCTTCTGAATCCTTCCTCAGCCTGGTCTGGATGAACTCATCCAAGAACTCATCACTGGAGTAGGTCAGATTTGGTCTTTGTGTTGGGACATGCTCGGGCTTAGATACTCTTTCCTCCTGCTGCTCAGCCTTTGCAGTAACATGTGTTCCAAGATAGTCAGACCCATCAGAAACTTCAACTCCAAATGTTGGAACATGGCCTTCTCTCTGAGCTATCTTTATCTCCTCTGTCTGAACAACCTATGTTACAGGGTCATCTCCCCCCTCTCTTCTCAGCCTTGGAAACCTCCACATCATCATGTGTAGATCCTCCATAAGCATACATATCATAATCTTGATTTCCAATATTATCACCTGTAAAACCCAGTTCTGGTCCATCAACCTCCACAGGGTGCTCATGCACAACTTCCTGCTGGTATATTGGAACATACTCAACATCCTCCCCATCTTCACTATCGGACAGGACAATTATCGGTGACTTTAATGCTCTCAACTCCTCATTCCTCTTAGTAGCACTGAAATCATAAAGCACAATCTCCTTGTTATCTGTGGATTTAACCACTTTCAACCCCTCAACCTTAGAATCTCCTACCTCCTTAATACACACACTACTGGGTGGGGTATCAGTGCTATAGACAGTGAAGTATTCCTATTCGTCAATTTTCATGAAACTGCCCTTAGCCAACTTGGGATTCCACCTCTCTAAATTCTCAATTTCATTGAACTCCCCGGTCACTAGTTCCTCCATATCAACATCAAATAGGTTTTCCCTAAGATTACTAACCCCAATCAATTCTATGGCACGGTTATTCACCTGATGCTAATACAGACATTCTAGAACAGATTTGAACTTCATTTCATTAATCTTAATCATAGGCGCGCCAGGAGGGTTAGGACTTGTTACCTTAGGCCTGTAGGGGATCATCATAAGAGGTTGAGCCGATCCCCGGGATTTTTCCGTAGATGGCACAACAACTTTTCATGCATTTTCTTGAAGGTCTTGTTCAGCCATTGATGCTGGTATCTTTGTTACAACAGGAAGAGGAAGAGCATGCTTGATAGAAATCAAATATATCTTGGAAGATTTTTTGGTTCGGCAAGATAAATTCCAAATTCAAAATTTTGGTAGAGAAAAAGAAGTTTAGCCGAAAAGGAGGGAATGTAGAGAGATGGAAGGAATTTGAACCAAAATTAACTTCTTCCTTTTTCACCTCTCTAACCATGTTACCTTTTTCCCTTTCCAAGATACATCATTACCTTTCTTCAATTGTCAACTCATGTTATAACTTCTTGAACTTCCAATATAGCTTCCTTCTTCTTAATCTCTTCTTCCCCTTTTTTATTTTTATTTTTTGTCTTTCCAATTTTTTTTTGAATTATTTAGGAAAAAAAGAACAAAAAAATATAACACATTGTACAGAGGAATTTCAAAGAGAAAATACCTCATATCGGACACACACCCAGGTGTTATCTAAGAAATTTAAAAGTTGCAGTGTCCAACGATTTAGTCAATATATCTGCATACTGCTCACATGTTGGAACATAGGCCACTACAACCACCTTTCTTTCAACCAAATCTCTAATAAAATGATTTCTGATGTTAATGTGCTTTGTTCGAGAGTGCTGAACAGGATTCTTAGAGATGTCAATTGCACTTTTGTTGTCACACAAAATCTTTAGAGGCCCTTGCTGAATTCCATAGT
>JAULKM010142437.1:0-18137 GCA_032355605.1 Rubia tinctorum | reverse complement strand
GTATCTATATACTGGTTAAAATTTATGGTCAAATGTGTCTTGAGAAAGTTGACCAAAAAGTGTGCAGTTTGAACTGAGACTGAGGGAGTAGTAAAATTAATAAGTATGTATTATTATGTAAGATTATATATATATGTATGTATCAAACAAGGGCTATCTAACAAACAAAAAATTAAATGTCACTAAAACTCATTTATCATTAATATAAATTGGTTTCATACTCTATTTTATATAATCGTAATGGTTGATTCTTTCCCTTTTATTGAAGAAAATGACACATTTGTATTCCTTAATGGTGTCAGTGCTAATAATAAGCCCATCTCTTTGTTTATCAAGATATCTAAGTTGACACGGTATCCGGATTTTAGCTCTTCCCGCAACCACACTCTCGGGGTAAGTCCTCGGGTCGTTGAGCTTGCTGAACTAAAAACTTTCCTACTCACTAAGCTAGAGATGACTTATCACGTACTACTTTTTAGATGCGATGTATGCACAATATAAGCACGACTAGAGCACGATATATGCATGAGAGAAACTAAATGTATATTATAGTAAATTTACCCACTGCCAATAATTTTATTGCATTTTTAAGACTCAACTCACTAAGGAATTTTTTTTATTAAAAAAAGAAGATACAAAGGCACGAGTATAATACGTGCTTGTTATTTATTAGGAACGAAACAAGCAGGACATGGGTATGTGCGAAATCAACCATGTATTATATCGAATTATTAATCAATTTACATAATCATAATTATTAATTACAAAAAGAGTTTTTTAAAATTAGGAGTAATTCATGATGATTTATGAGTTATTTTTCATGTGTTCATATAAATTTAATTGTTATTTTACAATCAATAAAACAAAAGTAACCTCTATTTACGCTATTTAAACTTAGCTAAAATCAAACAAAATAGTTCTACATCTAGAACTACATTTAATAGGCTTGGCACATGCCCTTCATCTCTTTTCTCTTATTTTCTTTTCCTTCCTTAGGGTTTTCAACCGATCAACTTAATCACTATCCTCTCTGATTGTCCCTTTTCCCTCATCTCCAGCCAACGCTTCCCTCTCTTCTCTCTCTCCCACAGCCCAGCTGCCTATCTCTCTCTCTCCGACCGCTCCAGTGCCTCCACCACTGCAGCCTCTCTCTCTTTTCTCTCTCTCTCTCTCCGACCGATTCAGTGCCTCCACCACTGCCGCCTCTCTTCTATCTCTCGCTCCAGCGACACTACCCCTGCTCGGACGCCTCTATTCTCTCTCCTCCAGGGCCTCCACCACTGCGGCCGAGTCAAGCTCCACCACTCCCCCTAGATTCCGCCGACACTCGATTCCAGCCGCTGTTGCTGAATTTTTATTTGTATTTTTGTTTATTTTAAGTTACTGGACTCCTTTATTTTCTGTTTTATTGCTTTGTTCTGTTGATCTTTTCTATTGCTATGTGTTGTGTTCTCTGTTGCTGTGTTATGTTGTGTTCTCTGTTGCTGTGTTATGTTGTGTTTTGTTGATGTTCCAACTTCGTTCTAGGTTTTCCAGTTTCCGACAGCCATATTTTTGAAGGATAAGAAATAGTTTTCGAGTTCTCATATAGTTTCTGATCCTATTAAAGGCAGATTTATTGGGCTTTTAATGGTAGTTTATAACCTCCTTCATTGGCGTTTTGAAGGCGGTTCTCGGAACCTCTTTCTTTTGATGGACACTGGAAGGTGGGAGCCAGAGAAGACACAATAAAAGTGCCTTTAATGGTACGATATAACTGCCTTTATAAGAGGATTTTACACTAGTGTGCAAAAAATAGGTTGCAACAGTAACTACTGACAATATTAAGTTTGTGTACCTAAGAAGTGGCTTGCTGCTAGATCAGTCGGGGGATATATATGTAATATTATAATTTATTTAAAACTACATATAAGATATCAAATAAGGGTTATCTAAAAAAATTTGTCACTAAAACTCATTTCTCGTTAGTACAAATTAGTTTCATACTCGATTTTACATAATTGTAATGGTTACTTGTTTGCCTTATAAGATGAAACCTCTGTATTCGTTGACGTTGTGATGTGCTAATAATAAACCCATCTCTTCGCTTATTAAGATACCAAGGTTGACACAGTACTGAAATTTTAGCTCTTCCGGCAACCACACTACCGGTGGAAGTCCTCGGGGCGTTGAACTTGCCAAAATACACAATTTTCAACTCACTAAGAGAGAGATGACACATCTGCCCCACTATAAATTGCTTATTTACTTTTTTACAGTTTTCAATCAACATGTTTGACCGTAAATATCTCTAGTTACCTTTAATAATGCCGCATGAAAAATTAATATTTGGAAAATAGATGTTAAGATGAATCTAACAATATCTCACATGATATTTTTATTCTATATAGATTAATTTATATTTAAGGTCAAAATTTACCAGGTTTGACTCCTAAAAAGCAATTAAGCAATTTAGAGTTGGACAGGAGTTTGTTATTAGACACGAGGTAGGCACGATATAAACATGACTAGAGCACGATATGAGCCCATCGCACTAAATGTGTATTATAGTGAATTGTTTATCCATTGCATTATTGTAATGATTTAATTTTATATATTTTCAAAAAAATTACAGAATATTTCCTAATAATACATGGGGTAATTAATTTTATTTTCATATTATATAAAATAATTTTAATAATTAATTGAGCATAAATAAATTTCTACAGAAGTCAATATCACTCGTTGTAGAACTTTTCTATTTAAAAATAATAATAATAAAATAAAAAATTCTAATTATATCATTTAAAATATCAGAGTGGAAACTATTGTTCGGTAAGTAAAGTCAAACCATTTCCCTTTGAAATTAGAGGAAATCTTTTGACATGTGACATGTTCTTAAATGGCAACCTTACATGTAAAAGTCAAATTATGTTATTTTTATTGGGACAGATGCAGTATTATATAATTTTTTTAAATCTAATGTTCTTATTTATTTTTTCATTTTGTCAGAAAAAATAATTTTCAACTATATAAAAAGTCAATTGCCAAATATCTATTTTAGTTCACTTGTTCAACAAAAAGGCATTGCAAAATGGTAACTGTAAAGTCAAGATTTATTTAATTGGTCATTTGTGGAAGTTATGTAAATATGGAATTGTTATTTTGAAACATCAAAGAATGAATGTTTGGAGTTTTATGGAATGACATGAAGAAATCCGTGTGATGAGATATTTCGTCCATAATATTTTTATTGGAGAATATATAAATTCCTATATTTTTGGAATTAGAATTGATTTGGAATATTCGGCTATGGTAGAGATGTGGATGGTAGATTCTAATTCCTTGCTTCAAGTGATTATATTTGGTAATTCCTATTTTTAAGGAATTTGATTAAAATCAGAATTTGAAATTGATAAAGAAGTATACACGCACTTCAGAATTTCTATGTTGGAACATACGGGAAGAATCATGTTTTGATTGTTAGAAAATTGCGTAATATTGAAGTTATGGAAATATGGAGATTGAGCAATATTTAAATTAGCCGTATAGAAGCAAAATGGTACTATGCAAAATCCCTATAAATATGGAATTGGATTCATGAAATATTATTGGATATTTGAGATAAAGAAAATCCCTTTATTTATGTGATTTGGATATGCTTCATAAGCAGAACAGTAATAGGAATATTTTGGAGATAATTATGGAGTATTTTGATCTACATATGGACTATAAATAAATGACATTAACGGCTGAAATATGTGTGAATTTAATTGAGAAAATTTGTACTCCAGATTTATATTCTGGCGAGAGCTTTGCAAGAGCCAGTACTTAAATGTTCCAACATAGGCGACCTGTTGATCAAGTTCAGAGTCGTATACCTTAATTGCTCGGGAGGAGGATATCCAGCGTCGACGAGTTTCGAGGTCAGAGGGAGTCTGATCAATGCGGATCGTTAGCAAGGGGAGCTTGCAAAATGCACACGTTGATAATTAGAAGATAAGTATAGTCGTATGGTATACTTTGTACTGTATCTTTCTTATTAGTGGATTTCTTCTAAACTGGACGAGGCCCCGAAGATGTAGATGGATTTCACTGAACTGCGTAACCAAGTTGTGTGTCTCATTCGTTATTTACTTTACATACTTGGTTAGATACGCTTTGTTGGAACATAGGGCAAATAGTTAATCTAAAACAGTATAACCAGAATTTCATTTGGTATCAGAGCTTGGTCACTTACGTTCTACCTTGGTTGTGTCAAGGAAAGTGTGATTTGGTTTTACCATGGCAACAAAGGAAGGAGCTTCTGTGTCTCAGCCACCACTGCTGGAAGGAACAAACTACAACTATTGGAAGGCACGCATGAGAGTCTTTATAAATTCACTGGATGAACTTGCTTGGCACTTCGTTGAAACCGAGTGGAATTCCCCAATTGAAGAAGATGAAGAATCCAGCTCGAATGAGAAAGAATAAGAGTCAAGTTCAAGGAAAGAAAAGCTTAAGGATAAATCATTATGGTCGCTAGATGAATTGAAGGCTTCACTAGCTAATTCCAAGGAGTTGAATGTTATCTTCACAACAGTGGACGAAAATCAGTTTAGACTCATCTCTACGTGTAATCAGGCTATGAAAGTATGAGATATTTTCCAGACTGTACATGAAGGAACCCGTCGTATACGTGAATCCAAACAACATATGTTGGCAACAATGTTCGAAGAATTGAAAATGGAGGAGGGTGATACGATTGCCACATTCAATGGAAAAATTTGAGACATCTCTAATATGGCTTATCAACTGGGAAAAGTCTACAAGGAACCTAAGTTGGTGAAGAAGACCTTGAGATCACTACCCAAGAGATTTTCAATGAAGGTTACAACAATAGAGGAAGCTAGAGATGTATCCCCAATGTGTTTGGATGAGTTGATGGGATCACTACAGGAATATGAGATGACTATGGAACAACATGCAAATAAAACTCGCAAGGAGTTAGCCTATAAAGTATCTTCATCACGGAATAACCACGAATCAGATAGTGAGGATGGTATTAAAGAAATTGCTCTCATCACTAAGAATTTCTCAAGGATGTTGAAAAAGGGGGTGAACAAGAAATCGCAACAAATAACTAGTGGAAATAATCGTGGAATACGCATGGAGCAAGGAAATTAGCAGTTCTCTAGAAATCAAAGTGGTGAAGCAAAATAGCCAGGGAGGATTCAATGTAGAGAATGTGAAGGTTTTGGTCATATCCAGGCTGAATAAGCTAATACCCATAAAAAGAAAGGAAGGTCGTACGTAACCCCGTGGAGTGAAGATGAAAAAGATGAAGAGGAACTTACCATAAATTATGTGTCGTTTGGAACAAAAATTCACAATTGTACGGAGGGTGTGGACGTATGTTCCAACACAGATAAGTCTGTATTTTCCAACACAGATAAATCTGCATGTTCCAACATAAGTTCTGATGATACTTCCAGCAATAATGAATACAAACCCGTGAATGATGAAGATATCTACACTTGATATGAACAAATGTATGAAATGTGGTTGAAGGTTTCCGATGCAAACAAGTCCCTGAAGATGGAGAAAAATCAACTGGCTGAGACGAAGAAGGAACTGGTAGTATTGGTTGATAAGCTTAAGAATGAAATCGAGGATCTGAAGTTGAGACTGTATTCTGTGACTGAGAGAGCAGAGATGGCAGAAGCAACAATCACCAAGTTAAATACTGGAAAGGAAAAGCTCGATGATGTTTTGACCATGGGAAAAGGTTTTAGAGATCGACAAGGAATTGGCTATGGCAATCCATCATGCAATCTCAAGGCAGAAGTTCAAAACATGAAGATAAAAGTTATTAAAACCCGTCAACAAAAACCTCTCATCAATAGCTATTGCATGTTTCAATGCCATACTGAGGAACAATGTCTCAAATTACTCAGGGATATCATGAATGGACGAAAACTGTTTGCATGTTCCAACATAGATGATGTCCAACGATCAAAGATGATTTGAAAGGTATGGGTTCCTAAACCCCCTAATATTTGCCTTGTTACTCATACTTCTCTTATTGCACACTCTAGGAATTCGTAGTACTTTGATAGTGGATGTTCTCGACATATGACTTGATCGCAAGAGTACTTCAGGAAGATCAAACCCTATGATGACAGATTTGTTACCTTTGGTGATGGAAAGAAAAGCAGGGTAGTTGGAAAATATGAGTTGTCTATAAAGGGATTTCCAACCTTTCCAAATGTTTTGTTGGTAAAATATCTAAAGGTTAATCTCCTAAGTATCAGCCAACTATGTGATGATAATATGACAGTGGAATTCCATAAGAATAATTGCATAGTGAAACATGGCAACAACAAAGTGCTTACTGGTATTCAGTCATCAGACAAATGTTACTTGTTAGAACATGAAGTGAATTGCTTAAGTGTTAAATATGATGAGTTTAAAATGTCAACGGCTGACCATGTTTCAACATTGGACAAGTGCAGGCTGAATCAAGCAGAAGAAGAAGGCTTTGTATGGATCAAAAGAAGCACAAGGGGAATGGTTTGAGTGACTCGCTACCTTTCCTATTTAGAAAGGTTTTCGTTGATGGGGAGAAGATCTAAGGTACTTTTGTTAGTTTTTTATTCAGTTTTGAGTATTTTCATTTGTGTATATAAATTCGAAAAAGCAGGAAAAAATTAAAAAGGAGAAAAAGAAAACAAAAATATGGTGGCATAGTTGGACATGTTGGAAGTTGGTGTTGGAGACATTATGGTGATTGATGTGATGGCTAGTTGATGAAAAAGAGAATTTATGATTGTCATGATAGTATGGATGAGATTCATATGATGGTTGAAGTCTCCTCCTGGTATTTTAATTTTGAATGATGGAGAGTTGGAAAACAGTGATGTTGGTCATGTTCCAACACATAGTATGAATATATGGGGAGCAGTTGTGGATATGAAGATTGATAAACTTGAATTGTTTGAGGCAATGATATTTCAAACTGGCATGGGAACACTGATCGGGATTATGATTTTTGTAGAAGATCCTCACATGTTCCAACATGTGAAAAAGAGCAGTTTATAGAGAAGGTTGAAGAGGCTGAGAACTTTCATGTTCCAACACAGTAGTAGGAACTGAAGACTGAGAGCAGCCGTGTTCCAACACCGATACAGACTGAGGGTTTTGACTTTGAAGCCATGAAAGGATCTCATATTCCAACACAACAGTAGGAACTGAAGCTGAGAGCTGCTATGTTCCAACATTAGGGGACTGATGTTCCAACACAAGTTGAGCAAATTATTGAAGGCACTATTGATCAGACTACAAAGTCCGAAAAAAAAACACAACCACCAAGAAGAGTATTAAAGCAGAAGGAGGACATTGGGAGCTCACTCAGTCAAGGATGCGCTTAGTTCTTTATTCTTTGATGCAGACAGCCATGAGAGATATGTTATAGTATGCCATAGGATTTTAGCTGAGAGGACAACTGATTTGGGTGCATATAGGAGTATGAATTTATAGCCTACCTGGACTATTTGGGTTTCAAGACAGCTGGCTCAATCTACAAGGAACACAATTGGGAGATTGAACAAGAATTTTGTGGAGGCATCATTGATCAAGATTCTGAGTGGTATAACAGACTTTACATCAGAGACAAGGTAGTGAGATTTTCTGTAAGAGTGATCAATCAGTGACTTTGACTACCTATCCTTAAGGATTTAGAGACGATTCTATGCTGAGGAGTTTGTAGCGACAGATGATCAGACTCTATAAGAAATTACTGGAGGATTTCAGTCTCAGTGGCCGCTCATGGGAACTCTACTGCATCTAGCTTGACTACCAGGCCAAAGTGAAGGAGAAGGCACAGATAGCTGCTCGTGAAGAGGGTTGAAGGTTCTGCCATGGCTATGTTCCAACATAGGTCAGATGTTTGCTTCAGGGGGAGTTGCATTTATTGGATATTTTTCTTTGGATTTTTGTGTCTACTGCTTTTGGCATGTTTATGGTCCGAAGGGAAAGATGTTTTGGATTTCTAGGATGACTTTACTTGCACTGTTGGGTTGATGTTTCAACATGCTTATTTTCTTGGATGTAGAGGGAGTTTTGGAATACAGGGGGAGATATTATGTTTCTATGTTCCAACATTCAGAATGGATTTCAAATATGATGTCTGCATTTGCAGAAGTTCGTGTGATGAAATGCCAACAGGTGGTTGGGTCCAAAAAATGCCAAAGGGAGAGATTGTAAAGTCTAGATTTATTTAATTGGCAATTTGTGGAAGTTATGGAAATATGGAATTGTTATGTTGAAACATCAAAGAATGAATGTTTGGAGTTTTATGGAATGAAATGAAGAAATCCGTCCGATGAGATATTTCGTCCATAATGTTTTTATTGGAGAATATATCAATTCCTATATTTATGTGATTGGATTAGATTTATAGAATTGAAATTGATTTGGAATATTCGGCTATGGTAGAGATGTGGACGGTATATTCTAATTCCTTACTTCAAGGGATTATATTTGGTAATTCCTATCTTCAAGGGATTTGATTAAACAGAAAAAATATTATTAAATAGAGAAAATCTTCAAGGGATTTGAAGTTATGGAAATATAGAGATTGAGCAACATTTAAATCAGCCGTATAGAAGCATAATGACATTATGCAAAATCCCTATAAATATGGAATTGGATTCATGGAATTTTCTGGGATATTTGATATAAGGAAAATCCCTTTATTTATGGGATTTGGATATGCTTCAGAAGCAGATAAGAAATAGGAATATTATGGAGATAATTATGGAGTATTACGATCTACACATGAACTATAAATAGAGGACATTAATGGCTGAAATATGTGTGAATTTAGTTGAGAAAATTCGTACTCTAGATTTATATTCAGCCGAGAGCTTTTCAAGAGCCAGTACATATATGTTCCAACATACGTGACATGTTGATCAAATTCAGAGTCGTAAACCTTAATGGCTCATGAGGAGGAGATCCAGCATCGACAAGTTTCGAGGTCAGAGTAAGTCTAATCAATGCGGATCATAAGCAAGGGGAGTTTGGAAAATTCACACGTTAATAATTAGAAGATAAGTATAGTTGAATGATGTACTTTGTACTGTATCTTTCTGATTAGTGGATTTATTCTGAACTGGACCAGACCCCACAGATTTAGGTGGATTTCAATGAATTGTGTAACCAATTTGTGTGTCTCGTTCGTTATTTATTTTACATACTTGGTTAGATACGCTTTGTTGGAATATAGTGCTAATAGTTAAGTTAAAACTGTAAAACCAAACTTTCAATAACAATTAAAGCTAATCACACAAGTGCGAGTATAAATGTATCAAGAAAGAAATGCTTAAATTTGATTGTAAATGTATGGAACCAAATGCCAATTAAATTTGAATATGAGGAAATTGAGGAGAGTTTAAATTTTTTTTAAAATACAATCCAACTTATTAAGGAATAATAATATATGTAATTGTAATTAGTTTACAATTCCTTTTCTTGTTGAATTTAGGTCTTTTGTACTTCTATATAATGTAACTCAGGGCATGAATACAAACACATCATTATACTTATTATTTCTTCATGGTATCAGAACCTAAAATCCTGAAAACTTAAAACCCTAAATTTCTCATTCTAAATTCCGAGCTGTATTACCTCTAATTTTTTTTAAAAATTGAGTTGTTAGCTCCACCGCCCGTCGCCGACGCCAATATTTGCTCCGCCGCCGTCAACACCATTGGCATCTCTGGTGCTCTGTTCAAAACCTCTGCTTTGCTCGGATCTCGGTTCCTTGCTTCAGCCGCCGCCGATCACATCATCCTCGCCGGTGCTCCGATTATTAGCATCGACGGACCACGGTGCTCCCACCATTGGCATCGCCGGTGCTCCCACCATTGGCATCACCGGTGCTCCGACCATTGGTATCGCCGGTGCTCCGCTCAGATCCTTTGCTTTGTTCCGATCTCAGTTCTTTGCTTCAGCGGCCGCCGATCACGTCATTCGCGTCATTCTCGCCGCCGATCACGTCATTCACGTCATTCTCGCCGCTCGATGTGGAGTTTCAAGTTCTCGACGTGCCGTCGTCTGCCGCTGACCACGGGACCCCGGATGCGACTCCGACCACTGCATTGCCCAACTCTCCGGCGTCTCCTCCTTTTACTCGTCTCCGCCGCCTGGCTCACCAAAAAATACTCCGGTGTCGCCACTTCAGTCCAAGCTGCTTACTGCACGACGGAATGGTATTGATCATCGATCTCCTACTTATCTGCAAGATTATATCTGCTCTGTTGCTGATATTAATAGCCCCCCACTGCTACAACCACACCTACGACATCACATTCATCAGGTGTTCTCTATCCTTTAACTAATTTTGTAAATTGTGATAAATTTTCCAGTACGCATTCTAGAGTTTTGGGTGCCGTAACCTCTAGTGCAGATCCCATCACTTACTCTGAGGCTTCCCAGTATGCTCATTGGCGTGATGCTATGACTTATGAGATTAATGCACTTAAGCGTAATCAGAGTTGGATTTTATCTTCACTACCTCTGCATAAGACAACCATTGGATGCAAATGGGTGTACCGTACCAAGTTCAAAACATGATGGTTCCATTGAGCGTCATAAAGCCCGTCTGGTGGTTCTTGGCAATAACCAGAAAGAAGGTATTGACTATTCTGAAACATTTGGTCCTGTTGAAAAGATGAGTTTAATTCGTATGTTTTTATCAGTTGCAGTCATTCGTGGTTGGGAACTTCACCAGATGGATGTACATAATGCTTTTCTCCATGGTGATTTACATGAGGAGGTATATATGCGCCCTCCACCGGGTTATCCTGCACCACATGGTCAGGTTTGTCGGCTTCAAAAATCTCTTTATGGTCTTCGTCAGGCTCCTTGCAATTGGTTTGCAAAGTTGGCTCAGACTTTACGTGCTTTTGGTTTTGTCCAGAGTAAGGCAGACTACTCTTTATTTGCTTTTACTCGGGGTTCAATTTCATTACATGTCCTTGTCTATGTGGTTGATTTGGTCATTGCTGGTAGTTCTTCATCTCTAAATTCAAGAAATACTTGAGCTCTTGTTTTCATATGAAGGATCTCAGTGTACTTAAGTATTTCTTCGGTATAGAGATTTCTAGAAGACCGGATGGGATGTTTCTTTAGCAAAGGAAATATGCCTTGGATATTTTATCTAATACAGGTTTGTCGGCTTCTAAACCGACTAACTTTCCCATGGAGTAAAAGCATGATCTTGCCAAGGTTGAAGGACCTCTTTATGATAACCCTGAACAGTATCGGCGACTGGTGGGTCGCCTCATTTACCTCACTATCGCTCGCCCTGAGTTTAGTTATTCAGTTCATACGCTTGCTCAATTTATGAAGTCTCTGTGTGTACATCACTGGAAAACTGCAATACGTGTGCTTCATTATCTGAAGAGTCATCCTGGTCAAGGGTTATTTCTCTCTTCACATAGCTCCTTACAGTTGACTGCTTGTTGTGATTCTGATTGGGCTGCTTATCCCATCACGCGCCGATCATTATCCGGATACTTTGTGACCATTGGTGATTCTCCGGTTTCATGGAATACCAAGAAACAACCTACAGTTTCTCGTTCTTCTGCTGAATCGGAGTATCGTGCTATGGATGTTGCTTGTTGTGAGTTGGTTTGGCTTCATTCTCTGCTTCGGGACTTGGGCGTTGTGCAATCTTCTCCTATGCGACCGTTTTGTGACAGCCAATCTGAACTACATATTGCGGCTAACCCGGTGTTCCATGAACGTACGATGCATATAGAGGTTGATTGTCATTTCGTTCGTGATCTTGTACAGTCTGGCACTATTGTTACTCATCATATTCGCACGACTGACCAACCTGCGGATTTGTTTACCAAGACTCTTGGGCGAAATCAGTTTCATTCTTTGCTTGGCAAGTTGGCATTTCTGATCCCCATGCTCCAACTTGAGGATGAGTAATAAGGAAGTACAATATTGTGTAAATTGTAATTAGATTAGAATTCCTTTTCTAGTCTAGTATTGGTATCTTGTACTTTTATATAATGTACTCCAGAGTATAAATACAAAGACACAATTATTACCCGTAAATTCTTCACCAAGTCAAAAATGGAAGGAACATGAAGGGGAATTGGCTATTGATGATATAATCACTACTATGTTGGATTTGTATTGACCGTTAAAACTGGACTTGTAATTTGAAAGTGTAGATTTCATTTTGTGCAGTTACTTGATGATATTGCATGTTCTTTCATCATTCATGGTTGAAATCTGATATGGGATTACCTTATATGCAGGCTTAGAATTTAGTAGTTATGTAGCTTTTGGCTTAGACTAGAGATTTCCGGACACTGTTTTTCAACACGAAAAGTCCTGCATTATAAAAATGAATTCAGGATCAAAATGAATTTGACACCAAGTGTTCCAAATATCCAAGTTTTAACCTGCCTTGGTTGAAGACCCAGTTATGTGCCTCCGGATACGCTCATTTTTATTGCTCATCTATTACATATTTATGCAGTATGTAAAACCACTGTGTTTAAGGTATCTATATATGCACTGTCCACTGATTATGTTCTCTATGTTACCCCTTCCGCCCTATAGCCCAATTTAATTAGGTATATCCTTCAAGGAAGATAATGGACAACAGAAAAATAATTGTAGAAATGAATGGAGGTGTGTGACTAATAAACTTAGGAGAAATGAATACATCAGCGGGATAAAATGTTAAATTTTGCTGAAGTTTAGGGGTGACCCTCTGAAATAATTCCGGCATCGACCTGGTGGCATCACTAAATAATTTTTGAGATTGGATTAAAATTATTTTAAAATCCTTTTTCAGATTTTGAAAAATAATAATAATTTTGGGGCAGTAACTATGAATCAACTACTAGTATGATATCTGTTTCTCATTTCATATGGAATGCGTGACATTGATATTTGAACAAAGCCATACAGAAAATGGTTTCCCAAATCCTCACACTTATAACGTGCTTGCTCGATTCCTATTGAAGGAGTAAATGATGATCGAGAATACATTCCAATGGAACGATATAGCAGAAAAATATAATCATAAGAAAACAACTTCTACTAGTGTCTATTAGATGACTATAAAAACATATTTCTTAAGTGATTGATAAGTAATTTGACTTCCTCTTTTCATATATGAGTACCTGTTACTAGAATTTTTAGCTTAATGCAATTTTTGCTCTTTTGCTGGCTAAGAGACAAGCTTCCTCGTATGAAAAAAATTCACCTTGCATGTGATCACTCTCTCTCTATTCCAATAATGCTTGGACAAGTTTTATTTATTTCTTATATATATCCTTCTACCGCCGAGGTTATGTGCTTGCATAATATTACTTCTATTATCCTGCATCATTTGTCATGACTTTGTGCTTAAATACCATCATTTATTTTTATGACATTGAATATGGCCTAAAGGCCTGGGTACGGCTCTGCGATTAAGATATTGAAGTTGTTGGCATTGATGTTGCTCTTATTGTTTTCAAAGGGTTATTAGTTGTATGCTACGCCTTGCGAATGAATATATGACGGATATGCTGATAAGCGACACTCTTGAACATATGAATGATATGTTGATAAGCGGCACTCTTGAAGATACGAGTGATGTTCTGATAAGCAGCACTCTTGAAGATACGAGTGATGTGTTGATAAGCAGCACTCTTGAAGATACAAGTGATATGCTGATAAGCGGCACTCTTTAAGGTACGAGTGATATGCTGATAAACGACACTCTTGAAGATACGAGTGATATGCTAATATGCGAAACTCTTGAAGATATGAGTGATATGCTGATAAGAGGCACTCTTGAAGATACTAGTGATATGCTAATAAGCGAGACTCTCGAAGATGCGAGTGAAAAGCTGATAAGTGGCACTCTATGATAATTTCAGCTTCAGCTGATGATTCGAGTTAAAAGCTGATGAGCAACACTCTTGTGATAATTCCAGTTTCGGCTGATGATTCGAGTGAAAAGGTGATAAAGAAGCACTTCATGTAATAATTTCAGTTTTGTATGTTACGCGATGCAGCTGATGAATCGAATTGAGGGCTGATAAGCTTTGCTCATGATAATTTCAAGTCTCACATGCTAAGCGTTGTGATTGAATATTTGAATTCTATGTTACACTTTGATTTTCTTATGTTGAATTCAGTTTTGTACATTAGAACATAGAAACTACAAGGCAGTTCGAGGCTCAAATCTTTAAGGAACTAATTTTCCTAACTTTTTCTCTAGATGCTCAATTTCCTACATTTTAATACCAGTCAGGCGTTGAAAGTAGCGCTATTGTTATTTTTTGGGTTTTATTGATGCATGTGAAACGTTGCGATCGGGTTTTATATTGCAGACGAAATGCTGCAACTAGCATTTAAACTACATCTAGTTATCTACTTTATGATTTGTTTGCTCAGCGTATCGTATTAATTAACTTCCTTCAAATGGCTTAATTATTAATACTCCTAAAGGGAAGGAAAACTTCAACAAACCTCCAAAGGTAAGACATAGAAAATTCATATCATTAGGATGACATCACAATTTCCCTCTAAAGGGATAAACTGTATCCTCAGTTACTCGATTGCTCTAGTTTGCACCAAGTTCAATAGGCGAACAACAGTGGGCTCTATAGTTGCGATCGAGGAGATTGAGGTCCTAACTCTTGCTTATGTCAATTATAATAGCTGTAAAGAAGTAAGTTAATTCCAAAAATGCAGTTGAGAGAATAAAATGCTCAACAATATTTTGGCAACCAGGATGGGACAATGTAAAACACATGATCTCTTTGTGGTCGCAGTAACTTCGGTTACAACATCTCAAAATACAAATTGCATGGATGAAGAAACTAGGAATCTATGATGACGAAGTTTTCCATGATCGAAGCGCTACTAGTGATAATTGGTGACCTTCGATTGAGATGGATAGTGTACCAAAGGGAACCACCGCCGGAAGTTAAAGGACCCCCCCCTCGACTCTAGACTCATTATTAAGGAATTACATGTGCTACATCTAACTATGATATTTATGACTTTGACTTGTATGCTCCTCGCTACATTTTAACCAACGGCTTGCTTAACATTCGTACGCCTGGGGCGACATTATCCCAATTTACGTCAAGTCTAAAACTTGAAGGACATTACTTCAAGCATACCTTTATAAATATATAATATCCTCCAGGCATCAAATAATATACTGCATAATATGCTACAATGATAAACTCTCTCAAAGACTCCATGAAGCCTCATTACAAAAGCTTTATTGAGAATTCCACCCCTGAGGTGAGAAACGTTATTCGCGAGATCTTCAAACATAGTATCATGGGCTTCGATAGTACCTTTCAAGGCATTAATCTCTTCCTTAGCATACTTTTTTCTCTCTACCATCTAATTAACGCGAGCTTAAAATCTCCTCGCCTTGTATGGTTTGGGTGACTATCATTACAACATGATTCTACCTCTTCGTTGGCCTTGGTTAAGTCTTGCTTAACCTTCATCAACTCAAGGATTGTTCATAGTCAAATATTGATGATACTTCTCTAATGTCTCCTTCGGATTCATACACTACGAAGGCAACGAAAATAAATTCCTTATTCTTGGCCAAGTCTAGAATCAAGTGCTAAAATTCCTTAGTCTTGGCCATCTTATTGGTGTAGGCTTTGAGTAAAAAATGTTGGCACAAGTGTTATATGCCTGTTCTAAGCCTTGCTTATGAGTCTCAAACTTTTTTTTCTCGTCCTCGATCATCAATGTTGGAGACTTGATATTAGACACACTTTTTATAAATAAAAAATACGTAGCTCGGAAGCACAAGATTTCGAGATACCCTTCGAGCGAGGAAGGAAAACTCGATATATTCGAGGATATGATATTTGTGATTAAGAGAACTAAGGCATTCCTATGATGTTTACGTATTCGAAGTTAAGTGGCTTCGAATACTTGAACATAATTATCATGCCTTGAATTCTTTGGAGACTTTTGATGATACTCTTCTTATACAGGACCACGAACCAATAAGCAGGTAAGAATGGCCCGATGAAATCCATCTAGAGCCAACATATGGAATATTCCAAAGTTGCGGTAATTAAGGAAGAAATTATGCAGCAATTAAGTATTTCAGTTACACATATTTATTATTTATAGTTTTAGCATATAAATACCACGTACGTCCTTTGTAAAAGATTCATTCTCTATTCTTTAATCTGATTCTATTCTTTATCATTGGAGATTGGTGGCTGACTTTATCATCGGAGGGCGCTCCCTCGGACAATTCCATGGGCTTTATCTTGTAGGTCTAGGTCGAGGTAGAAGGGGGCTCGTCCACTCAGGTTCGAGACGTATCAAGTATACAATCATTTTTTTCTTCTCTTAAATAACGTGCCTCTGATTAAGCATATTAGAAAGGGAATTTCAATTATGATTATGAATTGAACATTGAAATTAATTCAGATGACTGGTTTTGATGATCAAACTTAATTTAATATTTCAATATTTTATTTTGATCAAGTTTCTGATCAGTCTATGGTTGTATTATCTTCATTTGTTATGTTGTTTATTGTTAACTCAATTCATGCTTGTTTACAGTTTGCAAGTTGAAATATTAGACTCTTAAAATTATTCTTTACTATGCTTAGAATTGGATCCTCTGAGATAATATAGGTCCTATTGCTAATTTACTTTATGTTTAGTAAAGAGAAACGTTCATTTAGTTTGCTACTTTTCTTAATTTTTAAATTCATTTTCCTTGTGTTTCTTAACTGTTTTGAACTTTAATGATGCTACTTATCTGCACTTTCCACTGCAGGTTTTCCCTGCCCAAGTTTCCCTTTCTAATTCATTTAATGGTTGATCTTCTTTCCAACAATTTGGAATATCTTCTATGGTACAATTAGGTGAGGGCTATATTTTTTTGTGATAGCTTTTCCTTCATCTCTATACCTATAGGCCTTGAAATTTTAGCATAATATTTTTTGCATTTCTTCATTTGGATTTAAATTAATGCCTAATGAAATTCTATTGTATATGGTGCTGCTTGATGTTAAGCATCCCATTCATCCATTCTGATTAGTAACAACTTCTAGGGCTTTCATTTTGACTTTGAATTCATGTATAATTAGTGGACATGATGATGAAGTGACCTATAAAGAAGTGAGTTGGTTTTTACATTTCATACCTAATATGTTGCGAGGTCGAAATGAGAATGCATATGCTAACCGACTGCTTTACAATATCATCATATCCCGCTGAAGATTTTTAGATGATTATGTTGTATTGCTCCTTGGCGATAAAGTCAGTTTTTTTGTAATTTGGGATTTGGAATTGGTAAATTTGTCAAGTTGCCTTAGATTATTTACTAGTTACTGTAAGTGTTCTGCTTTCTTTCCGTTTGAGATCATAACTATCTTTGCCTGTGATTTTTTCCAATGTGAAAGTACAGAGGTTAATATACATGCCGGGTTTGGTTTACTGTCAAACTTGCCTCTAGTTTAGACCATTATCTTACATCAAGAAATGAACAAGTCTCAGACTTGCTGGCTCGTAACATTAGGCTTATTTTACGTAATAACTACTGATAGTTTCTGAAGGCTGAAACGGAAGGGCTAGGTTGACTTATAATAAATAATAAGGGTTTATCTTACAAGAATTTTCCAATGATTCAGTATCATAAAAACTTGTGGGTCATCTTTTCTTCTGTCTTGAGATACTTGCATGGACAAAATATGTGGATCATCAGGGCTCTGCTGTGCCCTGCTAAGATGTACATGCATATACATATGTCAGATTGTTCACCTTCTTGGTTTACAATACTGGCTTCCAATTATCCGGGGATTGGTTGGGATTACAGTGAAACAATGTTTAATGAAATCAAGAGGATGATTGAGAGGTGCAAGTTGACTCTGGTAGAGCTCGCGGAGGAACTGATGAAAAGTTAGGACCTTGATGCTGCTATAGAGGGAATCATAATTCTGCTCAACACAAAAGTGATAAAGAAAAATGTTGTTAAGGTGAAAGGTTGAGATGATGGTTGATGATGTGCCAAGTGTTTCTACCCTGGAAAAAAGAAGAAGAAAATGCACCAGAGAGTTATAAGATCCTAAATGAATGAGATTTTATATATA
>JAULKM010142421.1:0-18138 GCA_032355605.1 Rubia tinctorum | reverse complement strand
TTTGTTTTGTGTAGCAAATAGGAGAAGTTTATGAACATTGAACGTTCTTGGCTAATCTTGTGTAAATGCATGAATTGGTTCAATGCTTAGACATGATGTAGTGTTTATAAGTGTTACCAAGTTTGTTGATTCTTTGTACTTAATGTCATTAATGGGATATTTTTAGGCATTGAACGACTAAATGGGCCATCAGTGAGGTTCAGCGAGAGATGTCGAATTCACTCTTGTAAACTACTACCAAAGAAGGGTAGAAGATTTATCTTCACAACAAGTAGTGAAAATAGTGAATAGGTTGTGGATTCAATGATAGATAAGAGGTTCGGAAGCAGATATCTATTGCCCCCAAGGCTTTGTCATTTGTAGTTTTTATCATTTTTATTAGTTTATTGCATGATTAGCATAGTTACTTAACTTTGCTAGTTGTCTTGTCTTCACTTTCATAACTTAGGAAAACCAACCCAAAACCCCCCCTCTTTACTTGCTTATATATATATTTACATATCTATAGCTAGGCTTATATCCAACCTTATATGTGTAAATGCTTAGGAATATCCCTCTTCTCTGTGGACGACCCCGACTTGCCACTATCTACTTATTTGTATTTAGTAAGCAAAAAAAGGCTTATAAATTGTATCTGTTAGAGGTACGACGACGACCTCCCGGTGAAGGAGTGTCTTTATATGCTGAATTGGTCTAGAGGTACGCAAGTATTCTTAGTTGCTAATGCTATCATCTTACTTGGATCTGGGAGCTTCCTCAACTGCTGCTACTCCTTGGAGATAAAATGTCAATGTGGTCAAAATTATCTTTTGTGCAAGACATTATTCTCTTGACAATGTGACTTGATAATGTTGGTTGTTATTTTAATTTCTACCATTGCAATTGACATACTCTTGCAGATAGTTCTACAACTTCAGCGTCTTATTAGAAAAGCTTCTAAGACGAACACTTATGTGAATTAAATGTAAGATCAAGAACAATATATGCTGCTGTTATACTAGAATTGATTTAATTTACTGCTTCCACCTTCGGCCTTAACAATATTACCCCTTATTCTAGTAATCTCTATGTTACTGTTGGATATGGCCATTCTATTCCCATAACTCATGTTGGCACTCGTTGATTTAGAAAATCTCTTTATTTATCTAATGTTTTGGTGGTATCATCTATCAAAAAATATATTATCTACCAACAAGTTGTCCAAAAATCTGAATGCTATTATAACTTTTGATGATAAATTGTTTGTGATTCAGAATCGGACTAGAAAGGAGGTCGTGGCCAAGGAAAATGTGAGTGAGGTCTTCGTGTGCTTGAATCCAGTGGTGATTCTTTCAAACTCTTGAACTCTAGATTAGGTCATAGTTCTTAATATGTTATATCTTTATTACACAAACATGGCCTACTATCAATAACTTCATTACTACCAAACCCTGCTTTATGTGATTCTTGTGAAAAAGGCTAAAAGTAAATGTCTTACTTTTATGGAAAGTTCTAAATGAGCATATTCTTTATTATCATTGGTGCACTGTGACCTATGGGGACTAACACATGTCACTTCCAATCTTGAATTTGCTTATTATGCGCTATTTATTGATGATTATTCCCGCTTCACCTGGTACTACACACTGTGACATAAATTAGATTTCTTGAGTACCTTTCTTGCCTTTCAGACATTTGTGGAAAATCACATTTCTTCCACTATCAAGATCTTTTAGAGTGATGGAGACATAAAATTTATGAATGCTTGCTTGAAATCTCATTTTTCTGGTCGCGGTATTCATCATCAAATATCTTGCCCTGCTACACCCGAACAAAAGGGCCGAGCCGTAAGAAAGCATAGTCATATTGTTGAGATAGCCTTGTCTATGTTCTTTCATTCTCATCATCTGATGTCTTATTGGAATGATGCCTTCTTCACAACTATCTACATTATTAACCATCTTCTCACTTCTGTTCTTGATGGGCATTCTCCCTTCTCCCTACTTTATGGTTGTCAACCTTATTATTATAACTTTCATCCCATTCAGTTGTCATGTTTACCCATTTATTAGGCCTTTCTTTCCCCATAAGTTAGCTCCTTGTAGCACACCTAGTGTTTTTGTGGGTTACAACTCTCAGTATAAAGGTTTTTGGTGTTTGGATATGACCACTTGCAAAGTTTACATTACATAACATGCTCGTTTTGATGAGTATCGCTTTCCTTATTCCGATGATTCTGATGTTCCTTCATCTTCCTTAGAAATATCTATTTATCTCGATCCAGATTCTGCCACATCTATTTTACCCACCACTCCATCACTTCAACCTTCATCCTGTTATATATGTTCATCTTCAAATTCTCCCTCGCCCATAGAAGTTTTTAATACTATACTGTACCCCCTTGCTCTTCCCTCCTCGCCTTCACCACCATGTCCTACTCATACCATGGTGACTCATTCTGGCACTGGTACTATCACGCGACATCTTTCCAATGGAATAGATTTTCTTGGTAAAAATGGAAAATGGGAATATCTGGTTTGGTTATTCAAGAGGTAACTAAATCAATATTCATAATAATTCAAATTTACTTGTAAAAGTTGATCCCCTAAGCAAAAAAATGTTAATAAATTAAATACCTGCTGATTATGAGGTCTACAAATACTTTGTTACTCTTCTTGCTGACTCATAACCTATGGGTTATCGATCTGCTCTTAAGGATCCTGATTTGATAACATATATGAACGAAGAGATGACTACCCTTCGTTAGCAGCATGTGTGGGATCTTGTTCCTCGACTCACTAGAGGTAATGTTGTTGACTCCAAATGGGTCTATCACATCAAACATCATTCTAATGGCTCCATTGAGCGCTACAAAGTTCGTTTGGTTGCTCAAGGTTATTCCCAATTTTCGGGATTTGACTTCACTGACACTTTCAATCTTGTGGTGAAGGTCTCCACCGTCTGCATTATTCTCACTCTTGTGACTATTCACCACTGGCCACTTCATCAGCTGGATGTTAAATATGCTTTTCTAAATGGTCTTCTTGGTGATCCAGTCTAAATGGAAAAACCTCCCTAGTACAAAGATCCCCTTCATCCTGACTATGTGTGTCGCCTTAGCAAGGCCATTTATGGTCTTAAGCAGGCACCTCGAGTATGGTTCCATAGGTTTAGCTCGTGCGCACTCTTGGCTCTACTTGTAGCAATGCAGACACCTCTCTCTTTATCTATATTCGCAACTCAAAGGTTCTCTATTTTCTTCTCTATGTTGATGACATTATCCTTACTAGTAATGATTTGTCCCTTATTCACCAGTTTATCTCTCGCACTGATCGAGAGTCTTCTATTAAAGAAATTAGGCCTCTATACTACTTTCTTGGGTTGGAGGTTTCTCGCTCTGCTTCTGGTCTTTTCCTTGGTCAAACCAAGTATGCCATGGATGTTACTCGTTGCACTGGAATGACTAATTGTGCTCTGGCTTCCACGCTCTTTGTTCCCGATAGCCAGCTTCTGAATACGATGACTCTCATTTCTCCAACCCCCACTCTTTAAAGGTCTCTTGTTTGTACTCTTCAATCGTGACCATTACTCGGCCATATATCGCGTTTGCAGTTAATACTGTCAGTTAGTTTTTGCACTCTCCCCATGATTCACATTATGAGATTGTTACTCGCATCCTGCGTTATGGCTTGACTTTTCTTTCTACTTCAAGTCCTGTCATAGTCGGGTTATTCTGATTTGGATTGGGCTCACTACTTGGAGACTCAACGCTATACTTATAGATTTGCCATTTTTATTGGTGGTAATCTTATTTCATGGAGTGCTAAGAAGTAACCTGCTGGATCTCGCTCCATCTGTTAGTATGAATACCATGCCATAGCCAATGCTGCTTCTGAGCTTGTGTGGATCTCTCATCTGTTATGAGATTTCTGTGTGCCGTTGTCCTCTCTACTTGTTTTTTTGTGTGACAACAACAATGCCGTTTTCTTGTCTCGATATCCGGTTGCCCACAAACGGGTAGAACACATTGATATTGTTTACCATTTTGTTCGAGAACTAGTTTCTTCTGGCAGGCTTCTAACTAGGCATGTTTCTTCGTCCTCCAAGTTGCTAATATCTTCATCAAAGGGATTTCCCGTCCTCTATTTGACTTTTTTGCTTCAAACTTTGTGTGTTCTGTCTTCCCACGCTTCGCTTGAAAGGGAGGGGGGTTGGTGATAGTGTTATTCCAGATTATTTTAGATATTCATTTACAAGCTTTGTACATTTACATGTATAGCTCTTGTTCTACGTGTATAAATATCGTACTCTGCATTAATATGAAATTCATTGAATTCTTTCCATTATGCACCACCTCCAGATTTCGAAGTGCGGAAACCTATAGGACCTTGAACTCCTTCGTGTCCAAAACCACTGATGCCCTCTGAAGAGAAAATCGATAAAAATGACATTGTCTCGCCATGAAAAAACTGATATATCCCGGGCATCCGTTGATCTCCGTCCTATAAATCAAGTTTGAACTCTTTTTTATTTAAAAACCCTCCTCGGTCTTCTTCTCCATGGTGTTTGGACCCAATCACACAACACAAAAGACTAGTACTTCTATTTTTCATCTTTTATTTATTCCATTTTGCCCATCCCTTTTTACCTCCAAAGTTAATAAATATGATTACCCAGTGTGAAAGACCACACCACTGAATGCACTCATGAAAGAAAGCAACACCCTCTGAAAAAATAATATTTTTCTCTCTCAATTTTCCAGTGGCCCCTGGGCCCCCTCCTCCCAATCTTTCTTCCTCCTTTATTTCCCCCTTCTACACACACAAACACATTTTTCATCGTCTGCAAAATGATGGATCCTGTAAATGAATTGCTGCCTCCACCGATATCCCCCACCATTTCTTCCATATCTTCCTCCGATTTCGACACCGAGGTAGTACATCATTGATTCTGAATTGTTTTTTTCTCATTTTTCGTTTGTGTAAGAATTCTGATGCCCGCATTTTCAAAAACAGTCTACGGGTTCATTTTTCCATGATCGGAGCACGACATTGGGGACCCTTATGGGGGTAACTTTCCCGGCGATTACTTTCAGGGCTCCCTCCCGCTCCCACTCCCAGAACCGGCTGTCCCAGCTCCCCGCCGCCGCGAGCGCCGCCGCGCAGGGTGGTGGGCGGAAGAGTAAGCGGGGGAAGAAGAACAGGCCGTCGGCGGTTGAGGAGGACGAGAGGCGGCGGTGGAGGCGACGGAGGTGGTGGTGGGCTTTATGCAGCGACGAGTGCGATTGTCGGCCGTCGTCACTCGGAGATTTTTTGGAGGTGGAGCGACGGTTTGGCGACGTGGCGATTTTCGGCGGCGCTGCGGCGGCGGCGGACGTGCAGTCGGGAAATGGGCGGATGCTGTTTGCTGATGGAAGGGTTTTGCCGCCATTGGATGCTGATGGACCAGAGTCGCCGGCCGGTGGTCTGTGTAGATTCTCGCTGTCGTCGCTCAGCGGTGTCTGTAGCGGTGGCGCCGTCGGATAGAAATAGGATGGATTTTTCGTCAGTGTTTTTGTTTTTAGATTTATTTTCTCAAATTGGGGCTAGCTCGCTTTAATTATTATTCAAAATCCTGAGAAATACCGTCTTTCTATAGGCATATAGAGAGATGAGTTGGAATTGGAATTATAGAAATGTAAAATGTTTTAGTTGCAATATTAAAATTTTATTATGCAACATGTAGTACGAGTGATAAATTTATTACTCGATTAATACAAGTCGAAATTTTTATTTTTATTTCTTTAAATTTGTAATTTAAACCTTGATCTTTTCATAATTTGTAGAAAGACCGTCTTTAAAAAACGGATTCTAATTATTATAATGGTGTTGCATTAAAGTATCAATAATTGAATTGAATTTGAGTGCCAATCTTTGGCCAGTCTTGGTGGGGAAAAGTTTGGCAATAAGTTTCTTTTCGAGTAACAATTTAGGTACGAAATAAAAAATACAGTAAAGCCATGTTTCATGGTATAGACAGCTAGTGATTTTTTACCAATTAAATATATTTTTTCTCTCAATTTCTCACTTCCACGTCACTCTAAGAGACAACTTAAGAGATCAATTTTTCCTCCACAGTGGTAAGAGACCATTCTATACTATTCATGGACCCCACTTGATTTTCTCCATTCTTCTCATTAATTTTACCATTAACATTTGATCTAAATAACTTTGTCCACCCAAAATAAGTTGAATGTGTAATTTCATAATATATTATAATATTTAAAATAGAATTTGGTTTTCCCAAAAATAATTAAACAATTTATTTTTTGGATCTTTTATATATCGTCTTTCGTCGCAAATAAGTAAATAAAATTCAATTTCTTTATCTAGAAATTTAAAAAATACGAGGAATATATTTTGATGTAATTATTTAAAAAGCTATTATAACGACTAGAATAATTACATAAAAAACTTGAATAATAAAAATTGATCTAGTCTTATCAACCATTACAATTTGGAAGTGAAATATTGATCTAGTCTGACCAATTATTACAAATAGAAAATCGAGATATTGATCTAGTCTGACCAATTATTACTAACAGAATAGAAGTATTTTAAATGGAAGTGGTGTGATGAAATGAGATGAAATCAGCTCTATTTATAGGTTAAAATGTTAGGGGAAGTAATAGAAAAAATATGAAATTTAATTTCTGATTTTTTTAAAAAAATATCTGTTGGGACACATGTCACTCATTCAAATCAGAGGGGGGAAATAACTGTTGCATGGGGGACACGTGTCGACTATTGACTAGCCCACGTGTCCCCCGAGTTTGACAAATGGGTGGTTGTGATTTATATCTGGCGGACACGTAGCCCTCTCAATGGGCGACACGTGTCCGCTTCAGAATTTTTTTTTAAAAAACTAATTAGTGGGACACGTGGCCTATTGTCAGGGCGCAATGTATCCCGTCAGGGGACATAAAAAAAGGGTCAGCACATGGGCAACCCCTAGCGCCTGACATGCTTGACTCTTGACCAGACTCTTACCAAGAGACTTTGAGTGGTCTCTTATTAAGATACCACTCTAGAAACTCTCACTTTGCACATTTTTACTCTCTAGAGTGGTCTCTTAAAATTAAAAACCATCAGTGCACATGCCCTTACAACGTAACCTTGATCCCGCTTGTAGTTGCAAGTCTTGAAAGAGGCTTCGATTTGCTAATGCTAGCTGCCTAACTCAATGCTCCTATCAGTTACTCCATTACGTAGATATTTTTATGTTTTTTTCCACAATATGCTACTCCCTACGTCACTAAATTACACACTTCTCTTTATATCATTATTCAGTGTCCGATTTTGATCACAAATCTGAATAAATATATATAAGTAATAATATTATCGTATGTGATATTGTTGGATTCGTCATAACAAGTAGTTTCTCAAAAGTAACTTTTTGTTTCCTGTTATTATATGTAGTTAAACATATTAACGGTTAGACAAGTTTTTTTTTATGAGTATGAAAATGATTTCGTGCAATTTAACCTGAGAGGGAGGGAGTATTACAAGATATTTGATTTTCAAAAGGCAACACATAAGGTACTCTACTATGAAATTACAAATCAAAACTCTTTGTGACAATATGAGAAGTCTATGGCATGATATAATAGTCTACTATTGTGGAATCGTGCCCCAAGCTCGACCCGCACTCACCGAGCAAAATCCATCGGCTGGAAGTCAGCACCCCAACCTAAAATTGGTCACAGAATGAAGTGTTGGACATATATTGATTTTATCATGCAAAAATTAAATATTATAAAATTGAACGAGCAATTTACATATGCAAGAATAATAAACTCTTATTAATTATTCAGGCATACAATCGGAAAGATTACGAATAACTAAAGTGTACATGCGATATATTAACAATAAATAAACCATGTTTCAAGCAAAACAAAGTGATGGAGTCACGAGTAAACTCGCTGCCCTTGAAACGTGAGTTCCCTAGGATAAAACCATCGAAAGTAACAATTAACACGTAAGAGTTATCTCGGATTCACGCAAGGTTCGAAGGACTATCACCGACAGAGCAACAGACGGAAACTTCGAGAAAGACAAAAAGAAGACTCAAGTTTTGGATATGGAAAGGCTTGAGAAATAGTGCAAGCTTCCTGAGTGACTTAGAGGCTCTATTTATACTACTCTAAGAGACCATAATCATGGAAACGTGATATTTTAATTTTCTGTAATTAGAGAAAATATTCTCCAATCACCAACTCATCAAATCCGACAACATTCCAAGAATACTTGAATTAAATTTGCAGGAAATGGAAGAAATATATGCGCAATATTCTTCAGCGTATTCTATATGGTAAACTGTGTATTAATTTACTACAAAATATGATAAGATGTCAAAAATAGCATTTATTATATTTTTCTTAGTTTAGTATTTTTACGATCTTAACACTATACTCTTTTTCCATTGGTTTTTTTAATGAGTTAGTGTGCTCATATTTAGAATTAATTTTGAAATGTTGGATTATAGGTGTTTTGATTTGATTATAATTAGATTTGGAAGGTTTAGATAAGGTAGATTCATTCAATAATTCATCCAATATTTGGATTGATTTACTTAGATGAATATGGTAATCATTTATATTTAAATTAGGTAGTTTAGTTAGATATGGTTTTATCTTCTTAAAGCTACCATAAAATTTTCAGTTTCTATTTGTATTGACCGAATTATACCTTATAAATAGGGGAGGTCATCCATGAAATTATACACATTTACACCTTTTATCAATCATATATTCAGAATTTGAGTTATACTCATTGCTTGAGAGCGTCTCCATTATTGCATAATCATGCGGGTTAATTAAGTATCAATGTGAACTAATCATACGAGCTAATTAGTAAAAAAAAGTCAAAATTAGATTACCATGAGGGCTAGAGTCTGAATTTTGTGCGGCATAAGTAGGGTTCGCGAAATCCCTATTGTTGTCAAAGATCTCAAATTCCGCAATCCAGAGTTTTCACAATGAGATTCATATCAGTTGGTATCAAAGCAAAGCGAAAGTTTCTATGACCATTGTATCAGTCGGCATCAATTGGTATCATTGGACGATATCAGTAGGTACCTTCATATCTGTATTTTTATTTTCAAAAATAAAAATAAAAAAATAAGCAAAAAGCATAATTCCATCCGCTCGTCGCCTATCATCTCCATCCGACCTCAAGAAGTACGTCGTTCTTTTCGCCTTCCGCCGCAGCTTCGATCGCCACCGTATAGTCTCAGCTTCTTGCCCCGATCATTATAGTTTTCCTATGCCGAGATCGTCTTCTCTGGGATTGGTTGAACACACACTTCACGTCGATTATCCAGCAGCGATCATTCCGGCCACGTCGTCAGTTTCCAATCCAGCGCTGCCGAGGAGAGGTTCCAGTGAAGAAGAAGATGTGTGTGGTCTTCACGTGCGAACACACACTCAGACGCTTGCATATCATAAGTTCCATATTTTCATAACGGAAACTGATCAATATATCGTGAGTTAATCAAATTCTCGAGCTGATCAAAATATCGCGAGCTGTTTTATTTTCTCGCCTGGAGTTATTCTTCTCGTGAATTCAAGGAGTCTAAGTCACATCAGCATCCCAGTCATTGCATAGTCAGTGTACAATCACCATTTATTAGTAGAATTTTGTAGGGATGGCGTGGGACGTTTTTCAACATATATTTTTGAAGATCATTCTCGTTTTGAGGACCAAACTTTTCGACCACAAAGGGAATGATAAAATCTCAAAAATATCATTTATTATATTTTTCTTAGTTTAGTGTTTTTAGGAGCTTAACATTATACTTTTTTCCCATTGGATTTTTTAATAAGCTAGTACGCTCATGTTTAGAATTAATTTTGAAATGTTGTAATTTAGGTGTTTTGATTTTATTAGAATTAGATATGGTAGGTTTAGATAAGGTAGATTCATTCAATAATTCATCCAATATTTGGATTGATTTACTTAGATGAATATGGTAATAATTTATATTTAAATTAGGTAGTTTAGTTAGATATGGTTTTAACTTATTAAAATTACCATAATTTTTTCCAATTTCTATTTTTATTGGCCGAATTATACCCTATAAATAGGGGAGGTCGTCCCAGAAATTATACACTTTTACACCTTTTATCAATCATATATTCAGAATTTTGAGTTATACTCATTGCTTGCGAGCATCTCCATTATTTCTCAATCATGCGGGTTAATTAAGTATCTATAACCTTATGCACTAATCCTGCAGGTTAGTTAGTGAGCAAGTCAAAATTAGATTACCCCGAGGGCTAGAGTCTGAATTTCGTGCGGCATAAGTAGAGTTTGCGAAATCCCTATTGTTGTCAAAGATCTAAAATTCTGCAATCCATAGTATTTGCAAGGAGATTCATATCAAGATATCTCACAAAATATGAAAGTATTTCGTTCTTATATCTTAAGAACTACACACAAGCAATTCCATATATATTATGCGGTTGTGCCTTCTAGAAACTTCCACGCAGTCCATTCATTTTTTAGACAGTCCAAAGAAAATTTAATCTAGGCCAGTTTCCGCCCAATTTTTCTCTTTCAAGTGTGACATTTCGAGCATCCATATCTCATTCACCCTTGATCCATTTTGAAAGTTCAAATAGTCGATTTTATAGTACTCGCAGAGGAGAACCCAAAAATGACATCGACCAATCCTAAATATGTTTGGGTCCCACTCAAAACGATGCCCAAAAATTGACGAATCCAATCAAAGACACCCAAAAACTAGTGGAGAACCCTTCATTAAAAACACTCAATCAAAGGTGGTTATTGAGGAATCGCCTTTGATGAGGATCCGAGAGAGGTTCCCAGTTTAGAACTCCCTCCCAAGTGACTCCAAAAAATTTTAAGACACATTTTAATTGATTAAAGGCGGTTCTATAATAGAACTGCATTTAATTGGGTGTCTTTGATTGGATTTTTTGTTTACTATACAAATTAAATCCTTAGTTTTTTTCCAACTCCATCGCCTCTGTAGACTAAGGTTTTCGAAACCCACTCCCTCATTAAAGGCTCCGGTTCCCTCCCCTGTAACCTAAGTCCGCCGCCGACCTTCCTTCACCCTCGCCCCCCTCCTCCTGTAAACATAAGTCCACCGCACACCGTCCGCCGCTGCTTGCCATAGAGATCAGGCCCACCACCGCCGCTCACCGCACCGCGGGAGATGCCTTCGCCACTAGAGGTCGCGGGAGATGCCTCCGCCGCTCGCCACCCCACGTTTGCTCACCGCCGCTGCTCCCGATGGACTAGAGGCCTAGCCGCTGCTCGTCGTTGGATAGGAGGGCGTGCTATTTCTTTGCTCGATCTATTGTAGCCTCGCCGGAGAAGACATCTTGAACCTCCAGATCTACCCTGTCTGTTGTTGCTCCTCCGCCGGAGAAGGTCATTAGCTGCCGGAAACCTCAGCTTTTATTTAGAATGTCAGAAATATGATCCGAATTCAAAACCTATTCAGACTCTAATTAAAGGTCATTCACGATCAAAGTCAATACCAGAGAAGTCACCTTCAAAGTGACTTCTATTGTCCGATATAAGAGCGTTTAGTAGGCCATCCTCCAATGGGGTATGTACGTAACGCTATGCAAGAGATTAATTTTCCATCAAAAATATTGGTCAAAGTATGCACAAGCTGGAATGCTTAATGATTACCCATACTTGGGTGACAACCACCAGTTTGGTGGATAGTCAAAGTCAAGTTGCAAGAAAAGCAAGAGGGGTAGAGTCGGCCGGAGACGATAGAGTGCATGGCGTGGCGTGGCGGTGCACGGGGGATGGACCAGATGCATGTGAGAGGAGGCGCAGCTAGGAAAGGTATATATGTCACAGCGCCGGGCGCAAGGAATGCTAATTACTTCTTCAGGTACACATGCATGGTACACATGCATGGTACACATGCTTACCTATTGGTCCCTTTTCGCTAATGTCCATATGTACATTAAATTTCCTACTTCTTTGCTTTTATTATTCCTTACCCTTCCTGGTCCAAACTTCATTTATTTTTATTACTTGAACCATTGCTTGATTGCTCTATTTTTGTGCACTAGTACGAGTGTCAATCCTCCAGTTTGTTCAAACACGAAAACTACCATATATCGTTCCATTTTTCATATGAACATGAATTGATATTCGTTTTCAACACAATACAACGATCGTCATTTTCATCTCTTACACTCAATCAAACCCACCTACAGTCAAACCTGTAATAAACATTCGTTGTGCAAAACGAGGATGTTAATAGTGGTGAAAATTGGGGTTTAGACGGTGGTTTTGAACCGCCGTCCCTGGCACCACCGCGGATCATGCGTGGTCGTTAGACGGCGGTTCTAGAATCGCCGTAGATTGTTTCCTTCCATAGTGCTTCAAGCATCGTGGAAGCTTATTTTTTTTAAAGCTGTCTATTGTTGTGACATCAGAAAAATAATTCCAGAACCACTTTCGATTTCGGAACTGGTCTCAAAAGTTTATTAAAAGATCTAAGATTTTTGGTTCCGGTTGAAACCACATAATTCAGATCTACCATATCGTTTCATTCTTCATATGAACACAGATCGAAATTCATCTTCAACACAACACAACCACGGTCATCCCCATATCAAACCTACCTACAATCAAAACTACAATAATAAAATTCAAATAATCATCAATCCACCTTGAATAATAACATAACTCAAAATTTATAGGTGGGTTTATTATAAAGAAACTCAAAATGGATAAGAAACTATATCATGATGATATGAAGTTTATCATCACACATTCTTTATTTTTGAAGTCACTGCAGATTTGCATTTAAAACTAAAAGGTGGAAGTGTTAGATTTGGGAAGGAGGGGGGTAAGAAGGAAGAAAGATCGAGAAGGAAGGACGAAATAATGAAAGGAAAGATGGAAGAATGAAAGAAAGATGGAAGAATGAAAGAAAAGATGGAAAAGTGAGAGTAAAAGCGGTTGCACTCCATTATAAAGGTGGAATATTTTTTAGGGTTTCTTACTTTATTACACTCCAGAAACCAATTCCAAAGTCAAAATCTATTCTGGAAAATAGTAATTTTTAATGCATATTTTTGTACAATTTTTTAGGCGCGGTTCAACCACTGTTGTCTTCTTTTATGCAGTTCAGAGGCATTTCCGAAATAGCTAACGACGTCAGAAGTAAAATTCCAAAGGCACTTCCATCTTCCGAAATGCCCTCGGAATTGCCTTAAAGTAGTAGCTTTTAGTGCAGATTTTTGTAGCATTTCTTAGACGGAAGTTCAATCGTCATTGTCTACTTTAGTGCACTCCAAACACATGTTCTGACTTTGGAAGCGCCTTTACAAGTGCACAATAGTAAACAACGGAGCAATCTTACAACCCTTTCAACGGATATTCATGCCCAACCGTCGTTGATCATATGACATTAGACGACGTTTATGCTCTAATCGTCGTCTAACAAATTTTCAGAGTCGTCCATCATCAACCCGACTACCAAAATTAATTTTTAGATTTTGAACCTACATTCACTAATGGAAAAGCCTTGATTAAAGGCAGCAATCAAATGTGATTCCTTAGAAACCACCTTCGATTAAGGTCCGAATGGGTTTTCGACGCCGAAAGTGCTTTTTGGTCTGATTAAAAGCGGTTCAAAATTGATCAAAGACAGCTCTTGAGAAACCGCCTTTGATGGACATCAATTAAAGGCAGTTCTAGGGGTGTCTTTATGGGCCACTATATAAACAACCTTAAATTATTCCATGCCTTAATCATTTATTGCTCACTCTCCTCTCCCAGACCAGGTCTTTTTTGCTCACTCTCGGACAACCTTTACGAAGCGAAGAAAATACTTTGTCCGATGGGAATGGATAATGAAAAAATACATGTTTGTCCCGACGATTGTGTTTTATACTGGGGTGAGTGAGAGAAGAAGGTGGCTTACCCCGTATGCCATGTGTCACGCTACATGAAAAGGATAAACGTTGTTGTCGATGGAGAAGTTGTCTTAAAGTTAAGAAAATGGGTTCCTGCAAAATGCATGTGGTATCTACCAATAATTCCGAGGCTCAAGAGGTTTTTCAATAACGCCAGTGATGCAAAGAACATGACATGGTACATGGGAAGGGGTTCTCTTGACGATGATGTGATTCGTCATCCAGATGATGTTGATCAGTGGAAGAGATTTGATTAGAGGTATCCAGAATTTTCAAGTGAGCCAAGGAACTTGAGGATGTCTTTGTGTACCAATGGAATGAACATGTTCGGAAACATGTCCTCAAGGCACAGTTCATGCCCGGTAATGCTGGTCAAATACAACATTCCACCGTATTTGTGTATGAATAGGAAATATGTGTTGATGCCTTTGTTTATTTCTGGACTGAAACAGTCCATAAATGACATCAATACGTATCTGGCACCTGTAATAGAATATTTGAAGGTTCTTTGGGCCGACAGTGTCGATGCGTTTAATGGTTTTAGGGGATAAAAGTTCAACTTGAAGGAAATGTTTTTTTGTACAATAAATGATTTTCCTACATACAGAAACCTTTCTAGTTGTGTGGTGAAGGGGCGCAAGGCGTGTCCAGTGTGCGAAAGGTCCACAAATTACCAATAGCTGGAGAATAGTCGCAAGACGATATATTTAGGTCACCGGAAATTCCTCCCGATGAAGCACAAATTGTGTAAGGACACATTTCAGTTTGTTGGTAGGAAGGAGTTCAGGAAGGCACCAAGACCATTGAAGGGGGTTGTCATCCACAATAAGGTGAAGAAATTGAATGTTGTTCTAGGGATAAAGATGAAGAAGGTGGGTGCAGCACCTAAAGGACCTTGGAAGAAGAGATCAGTTTTCCTCGATTTACATTATTGGGAGAATTTGGAGGTTTGACATTGTTTAGATGTAATGCATATTGAGAAGAATGTGTGCGAGAGTTTGATTGGTACCTTACTCAACATTCTTGGGAAGACGAAAGATAACTTTAATGCATGGAAGGATTTGTTGGAGCTTGGGATTCGGTAAGACCTAACCCTAGAGGTGGGAGGAAAGAGAATGTACCTCCCTCCTGCCCCTTAAAATCTGTCAATGGATGAGAGAAGATCAGTTTGCGAGTGTATCCAAGGAATGAAGGTGCCATCAGGATACTCTTCTAATGTTAGCCGCCTTGAAATCACGTTCCCATGCAACACTTGTTGCCTGTTTCCATCTGTGGTGTTATGGAGGAGGATGTGTGATTTAGCATAATGCAACTGTGTTTCTTCTTCAACTCCATTTGTCAGAAGAATATAAGCAGGCAAGCGCTTGATGTGTTGGAGCGAGAGGGTGTTCTAGTGTTATGTCATTTGGAGAAGTACTTTCCTCTACCCCTTTTTGAAATCATGGTTCACCTAGTCATTCATTTCGTTAGGGAAATTTGACTATGCGATCATGTGAGAATGCATTGGATGTACCCTTTCGAGCGGCACATGGGTATTTTCAAAGGTTACGTTCACAATCGTAGCCGAACGAATGCGGGCATCGTGCAAAGGTACATGACTAGGGAGATCATAGAATATTGTACTTCAAACTTAGTTGGTAAGAAATCAGTCAGATTTCCTGAACAAACACACTTTGGTAGGAAGAATGAGGTTGCACGTTCGAAAGGTACACTTAGTACACCCTTCAATGCTGAGTTGATGACAGTTCACCTTTATGTTTTACTGAATAGTAGCAAGACAACAATCTATGTTGAAGAGTATCATATTTACAAGCACTATACCTGGACTAGCCTTCGAACAAAATACAGCTAGAGCATTCTCCACAAATACAACTAGAGCATTCTCTACACTCCCTCAAATTCTCCATATATATTAACCCCCCAAAACCTTCCTTTTTGTATCTTGGAACCCCATTTCTCCACATTCTCCACTCGGAGCCGGCGGATTCGCATTCCTCTCAGTTACAAAGTCAATACTTCGAAGGTACTTCATCCATTCCTATATTTGTTGTTGTGTACAAACCCTAACTTCCTTTACATTGAATGAAATGGGCAGGAAATAGTATGTGTTTGATGAAATGTATAAATGAAGCTTTTTTGAATGTTAAGTTGTTTAGGGTTGTACCCATCACAATTACCTTGGCCAGCATATTGTTCGTGATGTATGAGATTTTTTTATATGTAATGTTGAAGTGTTTATTCTAAAATTCATGAGATGTATTTAGTTGTGTGATGTTGAAGTGTTTGTTCTAAAATGTATGAGACATAGTTCATTGTGTCATGTTCAAGTGTTTGTTCTAAAATTTACGAGATATAGCTCTTTGGCTGATGTTGAAGTGTTTGTTCTAAAATGTATGGGATATAGTTGATCTTAGAAAGGGCTTGGTCCTCAAATGGCATTAATTTCTTTGGTTGGTGCGCAATTGTCATAAACTTCATATCATGGTTGTAATGATATTTTGTTGTGTAATAAGAAAGTTCTTTGTTATGATCTTGTAGAAATTGATGTACTCATTATCAATCTGTACACCGGTCATGTTGTTGGTCATTGATGTTGGTTCCTTGTTTGTTTTGCAAGTTTTATACTGGTTATTTATAAACATATCTATTTCTATTTCATATATAGATGCCTCCTAAATCCAAGAAGGTGGCTGGAAAAAGGAAAAGAACTGGCCCTTCACCAAAAAACCAAGTGTTGAGAACCAAGAACTTGCTTTTGAAGGCGAACAAGAGGAAGTTCCACTGGTAGTACCCCTCAAGATTCAATTTGAGGAAGAGGGAGCGAGTGTAACATGTGCTCCCGAAAAGGGTGCTCTCGAAGAAAAAAAGGAAGATAGCAAGGACGACCCCCTTCGCGATCCGAGGAATGATGACCCTACCAAGGTAGGTGAGCATTAGATGAAGCTTTTTGACAAGTTCGAGATTGCCGCTTGGTGTAGAGAACGTGGGACGCCTACGTTCTGTTCGGTCCTGTTAGCCAAGGAAAGGGACCATGTTCTCGTCGCTTTCGAATAAGTTAATGGTGAGATGGTATGTGTAAAGAATTGGAGCGCCTGGACCGCATATTGAAAATACGCATTTTGGAGCAGGTAAGATTTGGTACATGGATACAATGGCCTAACGTCTCGTTAGATGTGAAGGAAGAGGCATGTAGGGACATAAAGGTAAAAAACAATATCATACTACTTAGTATATAAAGGCCTAATTGTTTCCTTAAAACTATAAATTCTTGCTCTTAACCTATATATTGTGTAATTTTCTTTCACGGGAAAGTTTCAAGTTTGAGACAAAATTAAATGAAGAGCAATGGAGGAGGTTGAGGAAGAATGTGGTCGACAAGGCTTTCGATGCACATCGTAACTGCAAATCCAAGGTGGCGAAAAAGTACATACATTACATGTCGAGAGGTAAAGTTCCAAAGTACAAGCCATGGGAAAATGCAGATGGATGGATGAGGAGGAGTGGAACAAATTCAAAGAATACAGAAAGATTGAGAAAATAATGGTAAGTAAAGTTCTGACATGATTTCATAAAAAATATTTCAATATTTATCAACTAATTTGTTGTGTTAATAAATATTTAAAAAAATTAGTTTTCAGAAAAAGAGACAGAGGGCTAGTTCCCAAACAAAGGGAAAAAATACACCCACCACACCAGACCAACGGGCAACATGGCTACAAAGGAGAAACTGATCGAGGAGCTACAAGAGAAAGAGAGAAAGAAGTTGAGGGACCAGAGACACATAGAAGAAGAGATCGAGCAGGAGATCAGTTCCAAGAATTTTAATTCGGACAACTCAATGGTCTACCTGGAGTCAAACAAGGGGAAAGACAAAGAGTATGCAATCCAGGAAGTTAAGGCCATCGTGGATAGGGCTGTTCAGAAAAATCAGAAAACTGATAACCGGATCGAAACCGAACAGGAATTCAATTCGGTTGATCGGTTAATCGGTCAATCGGTTATTATCGGTTATGATTATCCGGTTATATAGGTTAATCGGTGTATATTTCGCTTTTAATTATTTGGTTACCGGTCGAACCAGATAACCGATAAAAAATTTATAAGGCCATGTGCAGTGGTAGAGACCGCTAGTGGTCTCTTACCAATTAAATATATTATTTTTCTCAATCTCTCTCTTCCACCTAACACTAAGAGACCACTTA
>JAULKM010142411.1:0-18138 GCA_032355605.1 Rubia tinctorum | reverse complement strand
TCAAATGAATGGACAAACACATTTGTATTCTATCCAGACAGAATACAAAACCAACTTCACAATGGATCTCCACCGTGCGGAAGCGGCACAGTAGAAACCCTTTCAGAGCATGATCAATCAATTCAACTTGAGAATGGATGAAATCAAAGGAAAAAGAAGAGTTACCTATGGAGTGCTTATCGGAGACTGCTTCGTGCAATGCCTTCGCTTTCTACCATCTTTCATTTCCTCTAATCCAATCCTTCCTATAGAATCATCAAATAAAATCAAAATCTCACCAAAAATTACTTCTCTAGCTCTCTTCTCTTTATTTACCATGATGCCACCGCTGTCACATGACTCTTCGTCGCCCACTTAACCGCGTTAATTCCTCACCATCGTCCGCCACCGCTGCTCCTCCAGGCCTCCACCAAGTCAACTCCGACTTCGTTATCATCCTTGTTGCGCTCCTCTGCCCCCTAATCTGCGTCCTCTGCCTCGTCACCATCGCACACTGCGCCTGGATCCGCCTCATCGCCAACCTAACTATTGCTACTACTCATCCTTCCGCCGTGGTAATCAACAAAGGCTTAAAGAAGAAGGCGCTAAATTCGCTCCCTAAGGAGGGCTTGTTGGAGACTGCTTCGTGCTCGACCACGGTCGCGAGAGGATTTGCTACGTCCGGTCGATTCGCACCGGCGATTATGGAAAGGAGAAAAGAAGAGGAGTTTGGGTTCCGCACAAGAGGAAAGCAAGAAATGTTTGAAGATTTTATGATTTATTGTAGATGAGTCCCTAGAGTTTTGGTAAAATTTTAAAATTAACCCCGAATATAAAATAATTATTGAATAACCTGAAATATTATAGAAAGGGGGTTTGCCAAGACTTGGTCTGAGGTTTTTACAACGGTTTTATGGCCAATTACAACTACATATCTTATTCCTTGTAAATAAATTGAGTCTATTACTCCAGATTTTCAAGTTTCGTTGTAATTACATATTTTTTACAACCGTCTTTTCATCCCTTGGTTGTAGAAGGGGGATAATTCTAGTAGTGTATCAGCTTTTGAGATGAAAGAGATCAACAGTGCACTCACTTAACAAGGTATGGCTTAAAAGCCTCGCACCCTAGAGTATCAATTTTTGTTGCATAGATTCCTGAATTTTGATGATACATCAATTAGCATCCGAATGTCCTTTCTGCTTTTCTCAGGATACACTTGATCACTTTTTTAACCAATGGCAACCAGATTCACTGCTGGTGTTATATCCCTGACCTGAATTTCCAATCCCCTCGAGATAGATTATCATATTTCTGGTCCATTCTTTAACACATGATCTTATTTTGCATCTCACTATGTTGTTGGTCTCTTTGGAAAGCTAGGAATAGCTTCTTTTTTGAGAATAAACCACTTAACTACCAGTGCATAATTAGAGACATAGCGATTTATGCTTCTTAAAATTCCCAGTGTATGAAAGGAAAGAGACTGAAACTGAATGGGGATGGTTTCTCCTTGGACTGATACCTGAACCTCCTGTTAAAACAAAGCCCCCTATTAGCGCAGTTAAATGGCAGAAACCGAATTTAGGCTATAGGTCAATGTAGATGCCCCGTGGAAAGATAACAGTACAGGTATTGGAATCATTATCAGAGATCAGAATGCCTCAATCTGATTCTCCTTTAGATGCTGAACTTGTAGCCATTAGCCTTGCACTTGATTTAGTTGATGAACTTCAGTTAGATTTGGATAGAATTGAATCAGATTGTAAATTAGCCATCCCTGCCGTTGAACTCTCGGACAAAGCACCCTAGAAATCTCTCACACTTTCACATAAGATCAAAATGAAAATCCAAGGCAAGTGCTCAACTCATGTTTATAGGGATGCTGACAAACCTACAGAAATGAATCATTTGACTAATGTGACTCAGTTCCTTCTACTCTCCTGTGTTTACATGTAAACTTATTTTGATGATGGTTTGGAGAGCCAATAATGAAATCTCTTCCGCCTACCGTATGTTTAATTTAAAAAAAAAACATAATCATTAAAAACTGTCAAAAAGTAAATATGTCAATACTTGTGGGACGGAGGGAGTATAATTAACAGGGCGATTTGATACTTGTTTATATGTGCACCAATTCAGACACCAAATCTCAACCATCCTACCTCTTTTTTATAAAGAGAAAAATATACAGAAAAATGGAGGCGTATACCTTACCTCCGGAATATCCCAAGGTTCAAATGCATCATTCCTATAATACCCTGATGAACCTTGGATGAAAACCGTGGAAGAAATAAAAATTCATAGTACTAATAATAATTACATCGTGGGACTTACAAAACAGTTTTAAAGCATTCTGAAATCTAAGTCCTAACATAGGGACATTCTGATGCATCTAATAGAATTTGGCCTTGAATCTGTCTCAGTAAACCTGCAAAAAGAAATGTATTATCTACCTTTTCGTTGCTTGCAAGGTTCGCGAGTTAATCTGCTACGCTGTTGACTTCTCGGAAAATATGCTGTAGCTTATCCGAGAATTGTTGCAGCATCTTTCAGATATCTCTAATAACCTTTGTGCAGTTCTATGGTTCTTCATAGTTGTCTTCAAGTATTTTGAACGGAACTTGGGAATCTATCTCTATCTCCAGGTGAGAAAGCTTTTGAATCTCTGCGAGTTGTAAGCCATATCTTAGAGCAGTTGTTTCTGCTTGAACATGTATGTTTTGCAGCAGTCCGATAATCACTCGAAGACTTGTATTACCATTTTGTAAAACCGAAGCATCTGTATTCAATTTGAACTTACCTAGGAGATTCCAATGTAAGACTTTGTTCTTCTTTTTGGATTGTTTATTGTTTAATGGGATTACTCCCACTGAGATCCCATAAATAGTTAATTTTCTTCCCCAAGAGAATATCATTCAACAACATCACTGTCTTATGATAACCAGATTAGTGTTTGTCTTAATATCATAAAAAAACTCTTTATTTATTTTACACCATACATTCCAAGTAATCAAGTAGGGTTATATGGTTTGATGTGGTATTCCCGACCAAGTAAAGCGACATCCGTTCACCTTCCTGCAAAACAAATCCCGTAAGCGATTCCGGCTCCGACAATCAAACCAGTGTTCTTCCTATAGAGAATTTCGATTTCACAATCTAGTTATGCTTATCTGAGCCACTGTTGCTCTTCCAATATTTATATCCTATCATAGTCGTGGCTCCACATTATTCGGTCTTGAGATAGTGGATCGTACCGTGGTCTCTATATTCTCGGTTCGTGGCTAAGTGCTTGTCCTCATTTCGCCTTTCTCGGTTCACGGTTGGATCCATGATTACGCAGTTCTGCCTTTATTGGTTCGTGGTTGACTTGAACCTTGGGCTGAGTGGCTTCGTCTATTCACAAAGTGAAATTGGGCTAGGCCTGGAAGTCACCCGCTCTTAGTTGTTGGGCTAGGTATACACTATAAGCCCCCTCAACCACAAAATCAATAAAACATGAAGTCTATAAAGCACGAAACAATGACTGTGGTTGAAAGTTGTACACGAGCTGTTGTTCTGTTCATTTTTTGAACCGTAATAACATGTTCGTTATTGCAGCTACATGAACTACTCTCGTGAAGTGTTTTGTGCTTCTTGGCTGTGTTTGTTATACTATTGAATTGTGTAACCTTTGAAATTTGAATTGAAAATTTAAAACTATAAGGATTGGGGTAGACTTCTAGCTGTTGCGATCCTGGAGCCGATATTCTCTCCTTCTTATTTGCTATCAAAATTATGAGATTTCTCTTCCGCCGTTACATTCCCCCTTATAATTGCTTCGATTTTTGTGATTTAATATATCACTATTCAGTGTATTCTCTCCGCTTATACACCGCTGCCTTCTCGAATTCCTAAAAAAGGTAATTCACTTTTTGTCAGGCCGTTATCATTACTATTTTCCATTTGTCTTTTCGCTTTCTTTAATTAAATTCTGCAATTACGATCAAGTCAGTGTTCTTCCTTTAGAGAATTTGGATTTCTCAGTCCAGTTATGCTTACCTGAACTAGTGTTACTCTTCCTGTATTGATAGCCTATCGTATTCGTGGCTCCACATTATTAGGTCTTGAGATCGTGGATCATACCATGGTCCCTATATTCTCGGTTTGTGGCTAAGTGCTTGTCCTCATTATGCATTTCTCGGTTCACGGTTGGATCCACGATTATGAAGTTCTGCGTTTGTCGGTTCGTGGTTGACTTGAATCTTAGGCTGGGTGACTTTGTCTATTCGCAAAGTGAAATTGGGCTGAGCCTGGAAGTCAACCTCCCTTGGTTGCTGGGCTAGGTATACACCATAGGGTATGGGTTAAATTAAATCATTAGCTTGTTTATTTGTGGTGTGTAATTGCCAATAAAAGTGAAATACGTCCCATAAGAAGTAGTATGAAGCTAGTTTAATTTGAAAAATATTATCAATAACTTTCCATACGTTATCAATTTCAGTACAGTTGCTGAAGCAATGATGCAAAGTATCCGAATCATTTTTGCAATAAAGACATTTAGAGGGTATATGGAAATAGAAATCTTCTGAAATGTCGAGTGAAGCAAGTAATATATTTAGTATCCTCCAATTGAAAAAGCTGACCTTCTTGGGTAAAATTTTTTCCACAAATATTTAAGGATAACACATTTTGTATTTTTGGTCTGAGTAATTCATATGTTGTTTTTAGTGTAAAATTATCTTTGTTTGTTAACTTCGAAATTGGTTTGTCTTCCTAATTAGGATAAGTCTGATAAGTTTCTTCAAGCTTTCTGATTATTGAGTGTGGAAAGTTATTTTAAAAAGAAAGATTATATTGATGTTGGTTGTTAAAGAACTAGGAAACAGTACGATTTGGATAAAGATTCTCTGTATCTGGATTCCAGTAATCAATTAATAGCCTTGCTTCAGTCCAATTCGCATTCTAGAATAAAACTGAATCATGGGTTTTAGTAGATTAAGATAAATTAGTGAATGGGGACATTTATGAAGAATGTTTAGTTTTATAGTTTGTGAGATTTTAGATTCCTCCTATCTAATTACTTGATTATCATGATTTCTTGTGTTTATTGTTTATGATTATTGCATGATTAAGGCTAGGAAGTACAAGTAATATGATTATACCATGATTAAGCAGTAGGCACGGGAATGAACTTGGGACGATTTTGTCTTTTTGTCGATTTGGTCATTAATTAACGTGAAGACTGTGTTTAGATGTGACAACTATGCATGATTGTCGTAAAATATGAACGGTAGATTTATTGATGGTACAAGGGTACAATATATCGGCATCATGTACATAATCACAAATGGAAAAGGATCTATCTAAGGTAGACGATATACACAAAATATAACAAAATATCTCCTAACAGCCATCCTCAAGCTGGAGCACGAGGATCACGAATACCCAACTTTCCCAGAAGAGTCTAAAATGCTTGTCGTCCAAGTCACTAAAGTATAAGTTTCCGTGTTGAGTGACAGTAGAAATGGATCCATCAGGTAGAATAACATCAACATTATCAGCAGGCTCAAGATCATGTAGAAGATCCGTGGCACTAGTCATGTGATATAGAGCTCCGGTATTAAGAATCCAAGGTAAAGTGTGCTTACCTGACATATAATCAGTATTATCCATCTTAGAGAACATGTTAAGAACCGTACTATTGTTCCTTGGACAAGGGGGGACCGAAAGCTGTCCGATCAACATTAGAAAGCACAGTGGTAGTGTTGACCGTCGATGGAGATGTGGTGGCAGCAAGGGCGACATCAGTAAATGGTGCGGCTACAGAGGCGCAGGTTCACTAGGTCTGAACCCTCGTATTGGATCCCAGAGGTCTGTTTTTGACAAACCAATTAGGATAACCAATGATGCGGAAACAAGTAGTGATGCAATGGCCCTAACAGTTGCAATGGGTACACATGAGGCTTTTCCGATCAACTGTGGTGGCAGGCAGATTTCCTGGGGCGGCGGCTGGCTTCGAAGCAGGTAGCGGTGCCATTCGACGTGCGGAAAAGGCCAGGGTGTCCGGAGTGGAATCACGGGCATTGACAACAGTCTTGAGACGCTCCTCCTGAATTGCAAAAGAATGAACATGACCAATATCAGACAAGCCAGGATATGCGATCATAGAGTATGATAGTTATCATCGAGACCAATGAGAAATAAATGAACTATCTCGTTTTCACGCTCCTTGATAGCAATAGCATTGGTAAGACAGACACATGTCTGAGGCGGCAAGTAAGCAAATAATTCATCCTACAACTTCTTACACCTCCCATAATAGGCATAAATTGACTAACCATTCTGACGATAAGTATAAATGGCCGCACGAATCTCACACATGCGCGGACCATTCCTAACAGAAAAACGCTGCTTAAGGTTATCCCAAAGTTCCTCAGCAGACACACAATAAGTAATAACAGCATGAATGTAGGGATAAAGAGTCTGAACAATCCAACCAACAAGCATATAGATTTTACACTATTCCAGTCATTATAAAAAGGTTCACTAGGTGAAGTCTTAACAATAGAGCTATCAAGAAAGCCAAACTTATGTTTGTCAGAAAATGCATTGAGAAAAGAGGTACTCCAATCATTAAAATTATTACCCTTCAAGATCACTGGAGGAATAGTCAAACCTGGACAATCCGGCGGATGCACATATTAGGGATGATAGGAGGCAGTACGTGGGAGGAGTCACCGACGGACTTGCAGATGGCCTGAACTGCGGCGACCACTACTGCTTGGATGGTGGCTTGGAAGACGGCGGCATTGGCAGCGGGCAATTCTAGAAAATTCATAATCCCGGGAATGTGTAGCAGTGGCACTGATGGACCTCCGGCTGGGAGACCCTGGTGCGGAGGCGACATGCCGGGAGCCTGGAGTAGCGGCGGGGGTCCTCCAGCGTGGACACCCCGGGTGGAAGCATTAGCATCAACAATAAAAATAGGAGCGGCGGGAGGATTGGCTCTGATGTCCAAGTTTGGAACGTCATCACCGGCGACAATGGCAAGACAGGCGGCGACATCAAGATCTTCAATTTCAACTTGGTTATAGATATCCATCACAACTGCGAGACATAAACGGCAACGAAATCGATGAAATCTTCACTGGCGGTGATGGTAACTCTGTTGCGGATGCGTTGGAGGAAGAATCAAGGCGGCGGTGGCACGTGGGCGCGTTGAAAGGCGGTGAGTGGGGCAGTTTTAGAGTTTTGGAAAATTTTAGGGTTTCAGGAGTTTTAGCTCTAACACTATCTAAAATATGAATTGTAGATTTTATTGATACTACAAAGGTACAATATATAAGCATCATGTGCAGAATCACAAATTGAAATGGATTCTATCTAAGGTATAAGATATACACAAAATATCTCCTTAACAATTGTTGAGTAGTGGGGTGAATTAGGCTTGATTATGGAATTGGACTAATATATGACCGGGAGTACTTCATCGTGCCTCTCAAAGATAGTATTTATAGGCCCTAATTGTGGCTTACTACCAGAAAGTAGCTAGTGGCAAGTTGGGATCGTCCACAAGAAAAAATGGATTTTATCGAGTGTTGAACGTAGTTTAAAACACAAAAAAGATGTTACTCTAAGTGTAAGCTAAAAAAGTGGGGGTTTTAAGTTTAGAAAAAACTACGAATACTTTTATCAAGTAAATGAACAAACTAGTAGCACAACGGATTTGGACACAATTGATTTACATTTCCAGTTATCCTTTGATTTTCGACTAATTATCCTATTATCACGCATCAACCACATATTGTGGAGATTGTCCACCCCTTTTGGGTGAAGACATTTCTTAACTCTCCTCTATCATAGCTAGAATGGACGATCGACGTCACACAATAACCCTTACCCTCACGTCACTCTAGATAATCGGCATCATAGAATACCCAAAGAATGGAAATAAACATGGAGAACCAACACAACTAACACAATTTCCTACAAGCGAGAAACATTGGGATAACACAATTATCTTTCCTAATAACAACTACGAGGATCGGCCTTCATGCTAGGCATCATTAGTGTACTACATTGATACTTAGGCAAAACTCATCCAAATTCATCCTAAACCTAAGCAACTTCATCAATGGACAACTATAATTAGTTGTCAGTCCTAATTACAACCTAATATCAATTAATGATAATCACATAAACAAAGAGATAAAGTCTTTCGGGTTTGACCAAGAATCTAGCAAAAAATCAATTCATAATCATCAACTAAATGATCATCCTAGTCTAAATCATGCATAAATCACTATATAGAACACAAAACATAATTGATAATTATAACACAAAATAGGATAAACCAAATCTCACAAATTCACACTAGAAATGCTTACCAATTACTCTCAAAAATTATATTTAACCTATATAAACCATGGTAAACAAGCAATAAATGAAGATAAATAAATGCAAACTAGGTTTTGGAGAAGATTATTTTTGGCCAAGAAAAAAAAAAGATAAGAGATAAGTGGTCCAGCAAATGAAGGATAAAAAGTAATAAATGTGCTGGTGGCCCAATTACCACGGACTGGGGTGTATTCCACAGACCGAGGGTTATTTCACAGACCGAGGGTTATTTCACAGTCTATGGGAACTAATCTGCCCAAATTCTACCACTTTGAATAAAAAGTGGCCTTCTCACAAAGATATTGTTGTTACTTCAATCTCTAATTCTTCGTACTCGACTCGGTCATGTGAGATCTTCAACATAATCTTCGAACACTTCATAAAAAAAACTAGGACATAAAAACATGTAATGTAATTCTAATCCTCAAATTGATAAAATTCTGATTCAACTCCAAATAAAACCCTAATCTATTACAAAAATAGACATCAAATGTGCTAAAAATAGGATATAAATTGAGTACATAAATGATTATTGGTGTGAGTTGAGCACGATTGGGTCGACAATTATCTTTTGATTGAATTTCAATGAGGTTATTGAAATTTTTTTTGAAGTTCATCTCTTGAGTTTGTGGCCACTAAGACGAGGCTAAAATCTTAAAGAGCATGGTGAGATACTAATTTTTTAGAAGGTGCGAGGAACCTTCTAGAGTGTGTCTTCACGTTGGATACCATAGTGTATTGCTACTACCGAAATTAATTTATTTTACCGCGAGTGCTAGTTGATTACTTTCAGGAGTAAGGGCTAGAAGGTGGTTGTGGTAGCACACAATTAGCTAAACCAGAGAGAGGCGAGAGATGAAACAGGGTATAATCTCCAACGATTTCAAGCACTCCACGATGTGTGACAAGGAATTACTATAGGACATACTTTTAGAATTTGAGTATGAATTGATGATCAAATTGAAAAATTAAACCTGTGAAGCAAATAACCCCAAGTCTTCTTATCTAGTTACCCCGACTTGGATTTAGTGTCGTGCCTGAGTAGGGATCAGATATGGTGGCACTCAAATTTTCCATTTTGATCGACTTGGTGATTCGGTCAACTGAGTATCTTGATTATTTTTTTCAACGTGTCTACCATATAAAGTTTCATAAAATATATTTTGACACGCCTATATTTTATCATTTTACAAATAATAATAAACTTAACTAACTTAGAATATAAATGATGGTATTGTAATTATACTGTTACACATAACTTGTGTGTTATTATATATAACATAGTATTATAACATTGTGTTCTACAGTTTTTACTTATATAGCATTATAAGATAATATACCATCGTGGTCTAATAATATATATATATATATACATATATTATTTCAATTTTATTCCTATATATTTTTATATAATATTGAAGTTTAATTAGTATTATAATTATTATTCAAATATTGTAGTCTAATATATATATATATATATATTCTTTTCGTTTCATATTCTTCTATATAAGATTGTAGTTTAGTATGATACCTCTTATTATATTTATATATAGATATATAAAATATTGTACTCTAGTGTTATACAATGTTCCTATTATATATAACATGGTATTATATATTTAATAATAATACTGTGTTCTACTTATTATTGTGCTCGTATTCTATATAGCATGGTATAAAATTGTGTTCTTATTATAAATATTATTGTGTTCTTATTCTTATATATGAGATTATGTGGTATTATTACATATAAATAATAAAAAATTGCTCTTAATATATGATACATATTCTGTTATATTATATCACAAAATTGCGTGTGTTCTTATGTGTGTAAAACAGATAAACTTTTAGTCTTTCATAATCATACGTCCACCCACATCCGCTCTTTGATTCGTTTATCGGTACACAACTGGGCCAGATTCCAACATGTGTCATGTGTCATGTTAAATTGATACGCAATTCTCCCCCTATTCTCACGTGTCGGGTTAACATAGCTTCTAATTATTCTCTTTACTATTTTCTTGTAATCTTGAATGCTAGATAGTTTTAAGGCAAACAACTTCTATGACTCCTAAACTATTGTCATCGTTCACCTTTGGCATTATGTTTTACTACTGAGTACTCTTGACCTCTGAACTAACAAAAGTGTTTAGTCGTACCACTTCCATCTATTCAATTTATTTAGTTTAACTTCTTTTTTTTTGAAATTTTTAGAGGCAAAAATGTCTTTTCCTGTTCAACACAAGAATTCTTTGAAATTCAGAAGAATGTCTTCTCGAGCCATGCACTCAACACTTGATAAATCTCAATCCGATCTCGTCGTCGCCGATGACATCTGAACGACTTGACAAAACAACTCAACTCAGATCTCGCATGGCTCGAGAAGACATTCTTCTTAATTGCAAGGAATTATGGGGTTGAATATGATAATACATTTTTGCACCTCAAAGTGTCAACAAATGCTAAACCTAACAGTTTGACTAGACGGAAGTGGTATGACTTAACAATTCTATTAGTTCAGGGGCCAAAAGTGTTCAAAAATAAAATGGAGAGCCAAAGGTGAACGATGACAATAGTTTAGGAGGTCACTAAAGTTGTATGCCCATAGTTTTTTTTTTATATTTGTAGTTGGTAGTTTTATTCTCAAACAACCTCCCCCTCCCCTATATATTCACACACTTGGTGACCAAAGGTGAATGATGAAAATAACTTAGGGGTCATAGAAATTGTTTGCCCATAATTTTGTCTATTTCCATACTTGTAGTTGGTAGCTTCATTCTCAAACAACCCCCACCCCTCCCCTACGTGCACACACTTGGTGACACTCTTGTGTGTTGTTTGCTACGTGAACTTTTGATTAAACTTTTTTCCCATGGATGACCCCGACTTGTTACTATATAAATTTTAGTAGCCACTAGCAATAGGGTAGTAACATATAAATATTTATCTTTTATTTGCAACATGCCATATTTTAGCGACATCGGCATGTCTGTTACTCAACCTCAATAGGCGCACTCCACACTCAGAAGGACTGAGAACATTTCTCGATTTACATTTAGTAGAATGACTTAAATGTTCGAGGTAGAAGTGAAGAACCAAGATATTTCCTTGGTTTTACTTCTATTATAAGGCCTCATTTGTTCAAATTAGTAGTGGATAGGGGTTAGTCACAAGAACCCGTTCTTCTCCCCACCCGAAAAACTTTATTTTTTAGCTTTTTCTTATTTTATTTTCCCAAACATAATAGGGGTTGGTGTTCGGGCTCTCACCCAAAGTTGGAGGGGTTTGTAAGGGAACACAAAAGAAATTACAGCGGTGGATACTTTATTGGTTGTGTGTCATCGTAAGACATCCCGACACATTTATACTATTTATCATATTCACACTGAAAAAAGAATACAACATGTCACGAGCATCCATCAGAGGCCACCGTAACCCGCAAGCTCTTCAAAGTGAGGGAAAAGAAGCGCTACGTAGAATGACTACATACACTGTAAATGCACGACTAACAAGGTGGTGAAACTATACTCTAACTCTGATTTAAATTTTTGATTATATAATAGACCATTTTCGTCCTTGTTATTTACACAACCTAATAGCAATATATTGTCCAACCCACCACGAAAAAGTATTTCAATTCTAGACTAATTTAGGGAAGCATATCAAGAGCTCTACCATTACCAAGATTAATGAAATAACGGTCCCTGTAAGTAAATTAACCATAAATATTGTTATAGGGTGCCCCTGGGCCGAACCTCATTTTTGGTGTCCCAATGTCCCAACTGTCCTTATGAGATATATCACCAATAATCATTCCCTAGAGATTGATTCTCAACACCTTTATCCCGTAGAGATTGGACGTAAGTATTTTAGTTTTCTAGGAGATAGGCCTGATCAAGCCGAAAAATATGACCTAACAATGTTGAGTGTGGAGCAAATGTTGGGATTTAAGTGAGTGTGCATGAATGTGCTTCCTAATGGAGGGAATGCTTGTGAACCGACAATTGGTGATTTTCTATTACCTAATGGAAAGGAAACATTTCAACCAGAGTTCACCATATTCTCCTACATGAACAAAGTCGTCGGGACAATGGATAAAGAGTTCCCCTATGGTTGTTCGATCACTAGAATGATAAAGAATTAGGGAATCATATGGGGGTATTTTTTGTCTTTTCAAATTAGATCAACGTTTAAGTTCCTCCAGTCCACGACGGAATAGTGCAAGTGGGTATATCTACATAATTTTTCAAAATTTAGGGTTAGTTTCACACTTTCATATTTTACATGGTTATAATGACACTTTCACAAAATAATAGGTTAATTTTGTACTTTTCCCTTTAATTGGAAAAGTACAAAAATAATCCTATTAAATTTTGAAAGTGCTGAAATAACCCTGTAATATCTAAAAGTGCAAATCTAACCCTATATTTTGGAGAAATTGTACAGATATACCCAAATTGCACTATCTTGACCTTGACTAAAGGAATTCAGGCATTGACCTAACCTAAAAAGACAAAAATACTCCTAGGTTTAAAACTAAAAATTTAATGACCATTATACCGTTAGACTTCACCGCCGATCAATGGTGGTCAACTTTGGTCAACGTCGGATCGCCGCCGATTGCCGCCGCCTGCTGATGGTGGCCGGGTTAGGTCAGTAATTTTACTAATAAAACAGAGTTAGATCAGCACTTCAATAAAAAATACAGGGATAAATTAGCACATCTCTAAAAAAGATAGGGTGAGATCAACACTATCATAAAAAACACTTTTTTGAGGAGCGGTCAATGCTTATAAATATGCTTTTATTACAACTTCATAATCTTTTTTTTATATAAATAAGGTAAATTTCATTAATCATTGATAAAGTACAACTTCATAATTTAATGTATGATAAATATATTTATAATTTGTATGTTAACTTCTAATTATTTTTCAATACTCCATTTATCCTAGATAAATTGGCACATTTTGACTTTTGAAAGTTAACTGAATTAATTTTCAACTACTTTAATATCTTTATTCACGTGTGTCAAAAAATATGAAAAAATAATAATTTAAAAATATATGTGATGATGAATGCATCCGATAACATTTGACATGATAATAGTCTTGCATATATAATAACAAAAAATTAATGATCGTATTTGACTTAATTTGACTTTCAAAAGTTAAAATATACCAATTTATATGGAATGGAGAGTATACACATTCGGTCTCCATTATGAAAAGTTGAATCTGTCCCTAGCAGTATTCGAGTTACAATATGTATCGATTTCTAATTACAAAGTTGTCGAATTTCGTAAGAAAATTATTTACCAAAATTTCTGAATTTCTTTCCGAAAGTATTTACCAGAGTTTCTTACTTTCTTAACGAAGACATACAAATTATAAATATATTTATGATACATTAGATTATGAAGTTGTAATGAAGACATATTTATAAGAAGTGAGTTCTCCTCAAAAAGTTATTTTTTTATGATGGTGTTGATTTGACCCTATTATTTTTACATAAGTGCTGATTTAACCCTGTATTTTTTTTACTAAAGTGCTGATCTAACCATGTCTTATTAATAAAAGAACTGATGTAACCCGGTCACCATCAGCCTAGGCGGTCTGACGGTGGCGACCATTGTTGACCACAATTGACCGGCGGAAGGGTTTGAACATTTTTTGGGAAGGGTACTATCGTTTTGTATATTTTTCAAAAAAAAATCTTTTTTTCAAAGGGGTAGAATGGTCATTTTAAATAACTCAGGCCACAATTTGATTTCAAGGGTTAGATTGACACTTTTGATCAAAACATAGGGTTAATTTTGGACTTTCATATTTTATAAAGTTATATAGGCATTTTCAACCCAAAATATAGGATAAAAAATGCACGCTTCGATTTAAAATATTTAAATTTTACCAAAAAATAGCATTTGTGTGGCCCAGATTTGGACCTGTTAAAGTGCAAAATTTTCAAGCGGATACCCGACCCTAAAAAATGAAAAAGAACTTGGTTATTTTAATCCAGGCTAACATGGCGATGGTTAAGGTATTACAAGTCGGGTTTCTTACAACCCATTCTTATAAGAAACAATAAAATATAGGCAGGAGGACGCCAACTCGTAGATGCACAATGTACAAAAAATGAATACTAAGTTGATGAAGATAATACAACTGAGGAAGAAAACTTATGCAACAAAGAAGGTTTGGATGGCAACCAGGCATGTAGAGTACGCTAGCCAAGAAGCACATTGTGGCACTTCCTATAAAATTTTAATTGAGAAAAAATGGGTACCTTTAAATGACGAATTCAGAAATCAGGTACCAAACTGTGAATTTCGATTAAACGTGGGTTCCATTTTGGACAATCTCTCAATTTTAATTTCTAGATTGTTGTTAGTTATCGAATGTTAATTTCGCAAAAATGTCTTGTTTTGTGAATGGACTCCTCCAAATATTGTCTTTCAAGCCTAGCTAATATTTTGATAGCATGTCTTAAATTTTTTATTGGAATCTATCTTGTTGAATTTCCTAAGGATTGGCTTTGATATGGTATTTAACTCATGCTCTTCCAATTTTTGAAGATCTATCAGACATGAACAGAGCAATTGAACTCCAAAACTTCCTAAATCATCCATTATTTTGGGTTCCATCATGTGTGGGATGAAATAGTACCATATCTGGCTCCAAAATGGAAGATCCACCGGACATGAACATATCAATTACAATTCATAGTTTCTGACATCAGAAATTGTACATGAATAATATTATCGTTTTTTCATTTCATTTCAAATTTACAAAACAATCTAATACTAATATAATCATTTTTCCAAACTTCTAAACTATATTACTCCCTCTGTTTTTCTAAGTTTGGCACACTTACCATTTTAATATGTTTTTCTAAGATTGTCACATTTCCTTTTATGGCAAAAAGTACATCATTCTTAACCACTCATTAAACTTTTTACTCCCCTCATTCAATTTCATCCACACATTTCAACTTGCAAAAAAAAAACACCTAAACCTATGGTGTCAAGCATAGAAAAACGGAGGGAGTACATTTGTTTAAACATATAACTAGTGGATAATTTGAGGCAAAGCATCACAGGCGGGGACTATTTCTTTATCAAAACAACATCTGTCACAGCCATTGTCTTCCTCCTGTGGGCTTTTTTCATTATTCTAACCTCTTATTCACCTTCTATGACGTGCAAAACAAAAATTTGGCCGAGTTGTATTTACAATCCTCACATTCCGAGCCCATATCGTCTTCAGAATGTTGACCAAGCATTGGCGACATTCATTAAACTTGCTCTTCTTCATTCCTGATTTCTTCATATTTCTAAGTAATTTTGCGTCCTCTGCTGATGTTCACCATCCATAAAGAGTAAAATTATCGTCAGCGAGTAAGAAGTTTTTTCATGCACTGATTTTGCAGCTTCCTCTAACCATTCAAATGCATTGTTTGTATTTATCCCTCCAAAATAATAAACATGCAAAGGATTACACTAGAAGAATAACATTTAAATTATTAAAATATATTCCCGCACTATGAAATTGTTTAGCTAATATTGATTTTTAATTTAGAAATGTAACATAAGCATACTTGATTGTTCTTATCACGCCATTGAGCAATCGGATATTGTTCCAACGATACTTGTATGAATTCTTCGTTTGCAACCTCGAAAAAGTTCTTGCAACTACATTATATGAAAACATATATTAATGGACGACAATCAAACCTTCACTTTGCGCAAAAAGGGAAAAAAGTGGTGCATAACATAAACGAGAGCATACCATTGTTTTGTGCAACGAAGATCCATGAATGAACTTGACGCAGCTCGTCCTATAATATCAACAACAAGCTCCCTAGGAACAACATTGAACAATATCTCCATACCACATTTATTGTTCTTGTTACTATGAGTTTATATGTTTAGGTGCACAAAGTTGGGTGAATTGTTTGAATTTATATGGAATATGGGATGAATGTTAATCGTCATTTAATAGGAAGTGTTACATATTCTACCTAGGAAATCGAATTCCTGGTTGCACATGTTACTATAAATTAGCATGGAATCCAGAGTTTCAAATTTCAACACGGTTGGTTAAACATGCAATATTGCTTGCAGTGTTCGATATAGGTTCCAACATTAGAACCGGTCCAATGGGACGATGGTTATAACCAACTCGTGTTTCAGTTCAATTGACGTCGGTTTAATAATAACTATCGTTAATTAAACACCAATACTCACAGTTGTACTTCGAGTGCCATGTATTGACATTCTGAAACCGTCCAATGATTGATAATTCTATCGATCACAAGTTTTGAGTCCTAAACATCTAAAGTACAGAGCCACACAATGGAGCCATTACTAACTTTTCCTTCACTAGTGACTTTAATTGTTAAACACTACTAATATATAAACTATTATAATATCACACATAAGATTTTGTTAAATTTATCTTTATATGTAATTTTTTAATATCACAACATTATAACTTTTTGTTATACATTTAATATATTAATAATTAAACTTATATATTTTTATCTCTAAAAGCTAAAACTCTTTAAAAAGGGACTACTCCGTCCCAACTCTATTTGCACTTCTGCTTTTTTGACACTATTCACTATCAAAGTTTGAAGGCATATTTGAATAGATATATGAGCAACAATATTATCATCGTATATGATATTGTTGAATTTGTTGCAACAAATAATTTCTGACTATTAACTTTTTATTTGGCGTTATTATACGTAGGTAAACATATTAATGGTCAAATGTGATTCTTGAACAATGTGATAATGATTGTGGTGCAAATAGAGTTGAGACAGAAGGAATATTAAGATATTATTGTTGTGATTATACCTTAAACTTTAAAAAAGTGTAGTTTGACAGGGTTTATAGGATTTGTTTGAAATGGCTTATTAGTTGCTTTGTTTATATGAATGTGAACACGAAATGTTTATTTTAATATTTTTAATTGTATATTATAATAATAATTATTATAATTAAATTGTAATAATGTACACTTTCACGTAGAAAAGAAAGCGTCTTTTGTCAGATCGTCTTAAATCTATCATGATAAATCTCATTCCTATAACTTTTAATTATAATTATTTATATTTTAAGATATATTTTAAAATATTTTTAAAATTGATGAGAATATCATTACAATAAAGGAAAAATAATATCAAGTCACATCATTAATTATAAATAAGTATTAAGTGCAAAAATGATTTCATTTAAAATTTACGTTATTTAATACTCTCTCCGTCCCACTTTAAATTAATTTTTTAAACTTTTTGAGAGTCAAATTTTATAAATTTTGATCCCAAATATAAATTAATGTATAAATAATAAATATATCATGTATGATATTGTTAGAGATATTTACGGTCAAACATGCTCAGTAAAGACCGTGACACAAGTAAATAAGGAATTTAGAGTGGGACGAAGGGAGTGCACGAATTTGTCTGAAAAACTTATAATGTAAATTACACAAATTAAATTCATTTTAGACCAACTAATCATTAGCCGGTGTCATTTTATAATTGATGTAATTAATGAGGTGATTTGATGTTTATTTTTATTTATTGTAATGAGATTCCTATAATTTGAAGAAAAAAAATCGCAATATAAAATTAATTATAAGAATGAAGTGCTTATAAAACCCTCAGTTCTTTGTTATGTGCAAATATAACCCCGAATTTTTTGAAAGTGCGGATATACCCAAAACCATCGAAGTGAGCGGCTGTACCCAAATAAATTAGGAGGAAAAAAGTGGG
>JAULKM010142384.1:0-18144 GCA_032355605.1 Rubia tinctorum | reverse complement strand
GAGTAACCGATTTTATAGTACTCGTTGCGTAGAATCCAAAAATATCATCCACCGGACCCAATTCATTTCGGGTGCTACTCAAAACTGAGCTCAAAAGTTGACGAAAATCAACTAATTTTCCAACAGAATCAACAGTCCCATAACTCATACAACGTTTTCCCATCAAAACACATCTCTTCCATATAATAACAACAAATAAACTTTTGTAGAGATTCAAACTTAGTCTTCATGTTCTACAAACAAACAAACCAGCAGATAAAAGTTTCTTTTTGCCTCCCTGATTTACTACAATAGATAAATTATCTTTCTTCAAAATCTTAACAAAAGAAATCCATACACACAAGAGACACCACAAAAAGGCTTTTAGTGCTAATTGTAACAGATGCATCAAAGACAAAGACATGTAACAAAATCAAGATTAAAGAGACAGAGAGTACAAACCAAGAAGCATATGGGACATTCTCGAGATCAGAAGCACCACATTCATCATCACCGGAGTAGCAAGGTGCAAGCTTGGAAGCAAGAATGAGCTTCCTAAGCTTCCTGTGATCCACATCCTTGTACTTGTCATCCACCAATTGCCTCCTCCTCACCATACAAATAAATTTGAAAAACCCTGAAAACCCCATCAAAATTAGGCACATAAAAAATGAAATTAAATATTCATCTTTCCCCCAAAACAGATTTCAAAGAACAATTGAAACAAAAATCGATCAATTTACTGTAAAACGATCAGGCAGACGGGTCCAATGGAAATCAGCTTCATTGAATGTAAGGGAAGCAGAGCTTCAGGACTCAAATTTGACCCAACTAATCACCTTGACGGAAAGGAAAAATTAGATTCATGATCGAATTGGCCAAACAATATTCGAAATCGACCGAAAAGCATGAAAAGTATGAGAAGAAGAAGTAGTGAAGCAGGAAGAAAATAACCTGAATTCAGATATATCAAAGGAGCAGAGAGTCGATTGAAGGGTCACATCGCTGAGGATTTTTGTCAGATAGGGCAGAGCCTGACAAATTCCATAATTTCAGGAAACAAATTACAATTTGATTGGATTCTGAGAGATCCCCTCTCTCTGCACAGAGACGGCCAAAAAATAGCCTGCAGAATTCTAAAATTACAAAACAGTCCCTCAGAATAAAAGATAATTGAGCAAGTTAATTAAATTTGCATTTCAGCCCTTTGTCAACCAAGATCCAAATGTCCTGCATTCTAGTTCCATTATAGAAAAGTGAAATAATGAGATGAACTAAATTATTTTAATTTTATTAAACCAAACTAATGTAAAAATTACTCCTTCCATTTCATGAGTAATGACATATTTATTTATTCACGGTCTTTAATGATTATATTTGGCCGTTAAAATCTCTGCCTACTACATATAATAATTTCGTATAAAAAATTGATATTTAGAAAATAGATATTATGATGAATCTAACAATATTTCAAATGATATTTTTATCATAAATATATTAATTTATATATGGAGTTGAAGTTTACCAAATTTTACTTAGAAAAAATAAATAGGCCAAAACGCGTGGGATTGAGGGAGTAGAAAATTTAATAAAACAAAAAATATAATAAAAAATAATATGAGATGTAATTTAAAATAAGAGAAAAGTGTGTTTTTAACCCTATGTTTTGGTCGAAAATATCAATATAATCTTGTCAAATTTGAAAGTGCAAATATAACCATGTGCTTTGGTCAAAAGTGTCAATCTAATCCTAGAAACTAAATTGTGGATGGAATTCTTTAAAATTATCATAATACTCCTTTGGAAAAAAATCAAATACTTGAAAACGGGAAAAAGGATATTACCCTTCCCAAGAAGTGTTCAACACCCCCCCCCCCATTTGCCAACCGCTGGTGGCCGCGTTAGATAAGTATTTTTTGTTGAAAAGACCGGGTTAGATCAGTATTTTAGTTTAAAAAATATAGGGTTACATCAGCACTTATGTAAAAATGATAGTGTCATATCTATTTAATCATTAAAAAATATATTTTTGAGAAAAGCTCACTCCTTATAACTATACCTTCATTACAATCTCGGAATCGAAATGATTTGGTAGGAACAAGATGACGATAAGGAAACCATTTTTGAAAGTAAGGAGAGGAAGTGTGGCATCCAAGTTGGTGACAGTACTCTTCCATTTTAAAACAATTTGTTGTCCATCTAATGTTGATTAAAAAAATTGGCTATCCATTCTTGTCCAAGATTTAGAGTACACATAATCCTTTTACCAAAAGAACACAAGGAAGTGGGGAAAAAGTAATGAAACTATACAGTTCGAATGTCATGTTCATTGTTGTTTAGTAATGAGTATATATAATAAGGTTGTTTAGTAATGAATTTTATGATTGTTGATTTGTCCCTATCTTTTTTACGTAAGTATTAATTTAACCCTGTATTTTTTACATTAAAGTGTTGATCTAATCCTCTCTTTTAAATAAAAGTATTGATCTAACCCTGTCTTTTTAATAAAAGTACTGATCTAACCCGACCACAAGCTACTGTCGGCGAAACAGCGGCTCTCGGCGGCCAGTTAAAAGATGATGAAACCTAGGTGTATAATGGTCATTAAAATTTTAATTTTAAGTCTATGGATATTTTTGTTTTTTCAGATTAGGTCAACGTTTGAATTCTTTTAGTCACCATCAGAATAGTACAATTTGGGTATATCTGCACCATTGCTCGAACTCTTAGGGTTAGTTTAGCCCTATCAAATTTTACAGGATCATATGTGCAGTACTTTTAAATTTTAATAGGGATATTTATGCATTTTACCCTTAAAATAATAACAACAATAATTTAAACATAATAATGACTGATTTCAACTAATTTAAAATCTATTTTTTTTTACATTTCACTTTTCAAAATATATAATGGACTAAATTATTTGTTTGATCCCCAACATATGTCGCAATACCATCTTTTAGTCCCCGATGCCAATACCTCGTACATTCGGTAACCAACAAATTCAAAATGATTTGTTTGGTCCCCAAAGGTAGTTTTCAAGTAATACTAAATGGTTTTCAGATGTAGCCAGGGGTATTTTCATAATTTTACTAATTAAATAATTTAAAAAAATCATAAATCAATGCTCTCCCGATGTGCTCTCCTCCGCCGCCGGCCACACCTCTATCTACGCTGTCATCCACCGCCCTCACCCTCACCATCTATCATCGTCGTTCCCCTTCCTCTCCACTCTCTTCGTCCTCACCCACACCAACCACTGCCCCTCTCGACCAACTCGCACCACTTCTCAAAAGTTGAAACCCTAGGTCTTTGCGATTCGAATTGAGGCGACGACGACGACGATGACGCTCACCTGAGACAAATCAGAGCAGCAGCTGGGCAAATTCGGCTTCCCAAATCTCGAGCGCAGCGGCTTCTGACCAACTCACACCACTCCCTCGCCAGTAATTTGAATCGGCCACCTCGCAAGAATAACCTTCCGATGGAAATTCAAATCCCTAGGTCTCTGCATTCGAGAAGCCGGAGACGAAGAAGTTGGAGATGTCGAAGCTTGAAACCCGGAGATGGCGAAGGTTGAAATGGTGGAGCGGGTTCACCGGAGATAGAGAAGCTTGAAACCCGCAGAAAGGTCGCGCCTGATTTAGCAGCAGCGGAGGCCAAAGAATTTTACCTGTGGCGGTAGGTCGAAATTTGAACAGAGATGGAGGAGTGGCGTTACAGTGAAAACCTAAGCACGTCAACGCCTCTACAAGCTCGTGGCATGGAAGAGGTCAGGGAGCGAGGAATCGGGTGGCGGGGAAGAGGTCAGGGCAGCAGGTGGAGGTCAGGGCAGCAGCGGAATTGGGTGGCGGTGCAGCGGTAAAATTGGGTGGCGGGGAATCGAGTACGGGCAGCAGGAATCGGGTCTTTTCTTCTTATTATTTTTTAACTCATGGGTATAATTGTCATTTCACAAATTTTTGGCCAATTTTGCCGTTGACTTTACCTGAAAACCACATTTGGGGACCAAACATATCATTTTGTATTTGTTGGTTACCGAATGTACGCGGTATTGGCATTGGGTACCAAAAGATGATATTGTGAAATATGTTGGGGACCAAAAAAATAATTTAGTATATATAATAGTAGAGTCTAAGATCATCTCCAACAGTGATATTTTTATACTTGCTTGCAAAATTCCATAAATTGCAGCATTGTCCTCCACCGATATTGCATAGTAATGATGTGCAACTTTCAAGTAGTTGTACCTTGTGGGAATTACATGCTTGATGTCGGATCAATTGCAGAAAATGTATTCCACATGCAATTTGGTTGAATCGTGTAGTACAATCTCCACATTATTAGGTGTACAATATTCACCTGCAACAAGAGCAATAATAAATATATTTAATGAGTCTGTCTCCTGCGAGCCCGTCTTACGGTAAGACCAGGGACTAATTAGAGATTATAGAACTATAAAATTGGAGCAACTCAAATTTAGGGGTCAAATCACAATTATTATATTTTCGGGGTCATATTTATAAGAAGCTTTGAAGTTTGGGGCTGAATTGCAAATGTTAAAAATTATTCTTTCCTCCTCTAAACGCTCCGTGATCGGCATCAAAACCCTAAGAATCCACCGTTGGGATCCTGCTCTTCTCGGTTCTCTTGTTCGCGGTGATGGCTAATGGCTTGCGCGGTCAGAGGATCGGTCGTCGCGATGGATTGCTCAGATGAAAGATTCATATCGGAGAATTGGTCAGTGATATTTTTGTGGTGACGATGGGAACTCTGTCAATTTTGGATCTGGAACCAAGGGCATCGGAACTGGGTTGGAACAAAGGGCGTTGAAATTCGGGCATCAAGGCGACCGGGAATGTATTCTCCAACGAAAGGGAGAAGAAACATCATCGGTCGAATTCAGATTGAATTTTCTGGCCAAGGCCTTGGTTTACAGATGCTGGATGCAAGGAAGCTTCGTCGTCAGCGTCCCACTCGGTTCCCAGTGGGTAGCGCCATCGACGGAAGCATCGCAAGCAGTTTCCAGTGGGTAGTGTCGTCGTCGGCAACGTCAAAGTCAAACCAGTAAACATTGAATTTGGGTTTGGGCTGTGGGAAGGGAATGAGTCAAAATTCATTCCATTTTGGGCTGAAAACATAAATTGTTTTGTTGGGCTGCAAACATAATATACATCTATTTAATCACACATCAAATTAAAAATAAATAACATCAAATAAAAACTTTAAACCATCAAATTAAATAAATACCCTAAATAGACATTAATCTAAAATAGTTAAACATCAAATTAAAACATAAAAAATACACAAAAACATAAATAAACATCAAAACAAATTATAAATGTACACATCAAATAAAGATAGTAAAACATCAAGTAAATATACTAAAATATATCAAATTTAAATGAAAAAAAATACTAAAAATTCACATCAAATTAAAGTAGTTAAACATCAAATGATAACATTTAAAAAAATTCAAAATAATAATAAAAAACATCAATGATTACACTAAGAAAACACATCAAAATAAATATAGTTGAAATATCAAATAAAAACACTGAAATATATATAAAAATAAAAGGACTATAATACACATCAAATTAGAATAGATAAATATCAAACCAATACATTTTAAACATTTTAAAAAATTAAATACTCATAAAGTTCAAAACATCAAGTGTCACATCAAAATGTGACACTGATAACGGAAAATATAAAACATCAGTATTAAAATTTTAAAACTAATTTTCATCGTTGAAACATCAAAAGATACACATAAAAATTTTTCAAAAAAATCAATCAAAATGAAAGGAAAGTGTGCCAAATTCACAAAAACAACAAAAAAAGAAAGTGTGTCACATCCAATGAAACAGAGGGAGTGTCAATTTTTATAAGGATTCGATGAAAAACAAAAATATCAATCAAAATGTAAGTATGAATTATAAATTTAAATTTAAAATAATAAGATATCACTAACTAGTGTCAACATGCATAAAGTGTCGAAAAATTATGATGCAAACATGAGATTTACAATAAAAGATCAAAATTTAACTTTAAAACACATGACTTTAGTGAGAAAAAAATCATATGAAAAAACATCACAATATTTGGTTGAATCATCAAATACTGATAATGAAACATCAAATATGGTAGTAAAAATCCACGCATTGCGCGGAAATGAGGAAAAAAATTGATCTGCGAATTTCTTTGACCCCTATTCTTGACCCGCGAGATTGTTATGACCTGTAACCATTAATTCCCCAATTATTTATGTCCAGCATCCCAAAAGTGGTATTTCCACCCCATATCCCTCTTTCCTCTCCCAAACTTTCTTAATTGTATTTGGAATCCCATCTTTATTAAATTTCAGAATATTACACATTAATCCTTGGTCTCGTTATAAGACGGTCTCGCACAAGATTTTGTCATATTAAAAATATAATAATTGTAATGATGATGTGATGGTCTCGTGTGAGACAGCCTAAACTTTAGGCGGGAGCCTTTATGCAATTTTAACTTTATTATAGTTTTAGAGAACTATCTCTAATAATTTTACAGGGACCTATTTCTAATTGTTTTTAGCGACCCATCTCTAATATTTTTCCAACAATTTTTTTGTCCAATTTTTCCATCATTTTTTTGCCAACTGCAATCTGCAAAAATAATTTTAAAATATTTTTTAAAATGCAAACAATCAATATGATCATCGAACTGAAAATTATAAACATCAGTTACAACTAGCAAAACATCAACAAAAAATATAAAACACTGACTAAAAAATTTCAACAGTTTTTTAAAAAATAAAATAAAAATCAACAGAAATAATGAAAAACTATATTGACCACAACTAACAAAATATCAATTGAAAATTATAAACATCATAAGCTAAAAATCACATAAACATCAATGATCAAAAACTGAAAATCATAAAAATATCAACAAAACTTAATTTATCAATTTTTTTAAAAAAATATAGACATCAACCTATATCACTATAAGCTAAAAACATCAATTTCTATCACCTAAACTTCACCCTGAAAATGAAAAAATCAACATAAAAAAACTAAAAAAACATCAACATATATCACCAAAAAAGTTACAAACATCAACTTCTATCACCAAAAACTCACATAGAAAATGAAAAATATCAACACGAGAGAAAAAACTAAAAATATCAACCCGTATAACAATAAAAGTTTTTACCAAACATCAACTCATATCAACTAAAACTCACTTGAAAAATGAAAAATATCAACATGAGAGGAAAAAAATTAAAAACATCAATCAAAATGCTAAAGTACCTCAAGAGTAAATTCTTCATTCCTAAAATCATTAAACATCAACAAACCTTAAATTATCATTTTTAATTTTTTTATAAACATCAATATATATCACCCAAAATTTACAAACATCAACTTCTATCACTTAAATTTCATGCGAAAAATAAAAAACATCAACATGAGAAAAAAATCCTACAAACATCAACTTATATCACCAAAAATCTACAAGCATTAACTCCTATCACCTAAACCTCCGTCGAAAATGGAAAACTTCAAAAATCTACAGTATCTCAAGAGTATAAGTTCTTTTTTAAAAAAAGTTGCTACTTGGAATTGAACTCAGGTTCATAATTTTGGGTACAGAGTACCAAACATATCCTCAGGGAAAATAATATTAAAGCTCATTCGATTATAATAATTTTACAGCATATAGAACAAGAATATTAGACAACGAGATTAAACATCAACCTGCTCTCGCAGCCGATGTGGTTCGACGCCTGCTTTCACCTTCCAGTCACCGGAGTTCCAGGCATCACGACGTAGAAGTCTCTCGCCGCATGCTCTCGCCGAAGAAGCTTCTCGCCACATGCTCTAGTTGGAGTTCAAGGAGAACTTGCAATCTCCAGCACAGTTCGCTGGGAAGATAATTTCAAACGCGTGTGGAATTCACGCACTCAAATCTTCTTCTCTAGTAGAGCGCGTGAAACTCGATGTGAAATAAAAAATTCTATCGGAAACACACGCCGAGGTACCAGGGAAGACGACGAGAGAACAAGAATCTCTCTGATATGGCGATTGACCAGAGAAAAGGATGGATTTGGCTAGCCGTTCCAATGATTCCCGACGAGATTGGAGACTCCGGCGGTGTTTGCCGATAAAATCAACAATTATCGGCGGCGTTGACTCGAACTGTTTGGAACTGAATTGTGCGATGGAGAATAGAGCATAGATCTGGCAATTTTCCGTGATTTTTGACGAGATCGGCGGCTCTGGCGGCATTTTCCAGCAAAATCGACGGTTCTCGGTGGCGGTTACTGGCGGCGGTTACTGGTGAATTGGCGGTTTCCAGCAAAAAAAGAGAAAAGGAGAAAATGAATTAATTTCTTAAATTATGGTAAGTACATGGGGATTGAAGTTATTTTATTTATTAAAGTTATTTTATTTATAGAAGAAGTTCTCCATTTTTTAAGGAGTTTTATAAAAAAACCATCCCAGTTAAATTATATTTAGATAACACCCGCGCGATGTACATATTATGAACGAAAATAAAAATAATATAATTTATTATTATAATAAATAATATAAAAAATTATATCTTTATGAAATTTTTTTATAAGATGCAGTTTTTAAAAAAAATTATAAATATTATAAGGAATATGTCTTTTTACAAGCGGCATGTTCATAAGTTACAAACAAATCACTATATTTTTTAACTTATTCACGGCATTTGTTAAATTGCATATCAAATTTAAACATTTTTAAATGTATTTTATATTATATTTTTCATTAAATACACATTATTACTTATTTGAACTTATATCATGCAATATTTAAAAAAATTATAATTTTTAAAGGAAAAAGTCAAGGGGTCTGTCCTTAAACTTATGGACAGACCACCTTTCCCGAAAATTTCTCTATTATAAGAGTCCGTCTCTTAAAAGATGGTTTTCTCATAAGTTATGGAAAAACCAGTGACTTAAGTGCAATATTACCATAAAAAAGAGAAAATTTTGGGGGTTAGAGCAATTAAAATTCGAGTTAAATTTGGATTATAAGCTATTTGTGTAAACTCATGTGCCTATTTGTTTAAGTTTTGATTAGAAACATTACATATTTAGAGTAAAACATATAAGTATGCTTCACTTGCACTTATTGTAGAGTATAAACCCCCAATCTATTTTTTGCTATATAATAATTTAAAAAAAATTCATAAGTCGAATGAAAAGCTCGTGTAGATTTTACAACTATGAATTTATGGTAGCCAGTGGCTATCCATTTCAATGAAGCACATAAAGAATTGGTTAGATATAGCACAAAAAGATCACAAAAAATGCAGTTTCAGGATATGGCTTTGATGATCCTTAAAAGCAGAATGATCTTCACTGGCAGCAGGAGTTTTCGGCTGAGGCCGTGAAGTACTAATCCCTCGGTCCCTCTATGTGTCTTAATTCACTACTTGGTAATACACGTGTTAATGCACAAATTTATAAATAAAAATATATAATATAAATTATAGTTCTAATAACTAAAAAATATTTATTATTTATATGACAATTGTGCACAATGCTGCCTTTAGAATACATTTATATACTAATGTAACAGGTAACACCTGTGTTGATATACGGATTTATAATGAAAATAAATGTATAGCATAATTTATAGCTCTAATAAGTAATAATTTTTTATATCTATATGATAATTACACACGATGCAATATTTAAAATAAATTAATATATCATAATAATATTATATCAGTCCGTCTCTTGAAAAACAGTCTTTTCATAAGTTAAGAAAAGACCAATGTTTAAACTAAAAATAGAAGAAAGAGTAAAGTGCTAAAATAATCCTGACTTTAGACTGAAAATGCCAATATAACCCTGCAATCACAGAAAGTGCCAATATAACCCTTAACTCGTTTAACTTTTCAGTCAACTGATTTATGGCCGGATTTAGGTAAAAAGATGATTTTTCCCCTGACTTTAAAAAAAGAAAAGGAGTCTTCTTCGTCCATTCTTTTCTTCCGCTCATCTCATTTCTTCTTCTCCTCCAATTTAAGCCTCGATTCACCGGAAATTGGACTTGACACTGCAGTTGTTGCCTTCTACTCGAGAGCCACCAGTTCAACTCTCCATCATGAGCCATCGGGTCGACTCGCCAAGATCGTCGGTCTCCAATTCCTCTTCGTCGTCCAAGGTCCTCAAATTTGGCATTAGCGTCATGATTTCGTCGGCCACGACTAACCCGTAGGTGAGGAATCTAAGCGGCTTGGCTTCCCGGAGATGGCATCGAAGGATTCGTCAATGACCATGAATTCGTTGACGGCGTCGGAGGTTCATCAACGTCGGAGGATTGACCCGATTAAGAGCCCGTACCCGGCCATTCCACCATATATCCGCAAATTCGTATGCAACGGAGGGTCGACCCAATTCAGTTTGTGCAAGTATGTATTGGTCATTAGTGCAGGTAGTGGTGGCGGCGTATTAGTTGTTGAGTAGGTTAGTTGTAGTTAGTGCATGTATGTGGTGGCGACGTAGATGTGGGTGGGTGGCAGGGATGTGGCGGCAAAACCCTAGATTTGGTTCCCGAAGAGGTGGCGGGTGGTGCGAATATGTGGGTAGCTGGGCTGGAGAGCTCAGCCGTGCTGGTGGGTGACGGTGGCTAGGCAGCTAGGGTTTCCGGCCTAATTTCGGCAGTGGCGGCGATATTTTGAGCCGGTGGCGACATTGGCGTTTTTTGGCGGTGGAGCGGCAGCTGGAGGGGTGAAGGAGCAGCAGTGAAGAAGAAGACGATGAAGGGTATTTTAGGTGTCAATCTTTTAGCTTTTAGTGAAGGGCATTTTAGTCATTTCATTTAATGTTATTGCTGGAATTTCATGGTCAATGCCGGAATTAGGGAGTTTGGTTATATCGGCACAATTTTTTCAAAAGTTAGGGTTAGATTGGCACATACACTAATTAGTTAGGGTTAAATTAACACTTTCTTAGATTGCAGGGTTATATTGACACTTTCATCCTAAATTCAGGGTTACTAATGTAAATAATCCTAGAAGAAATCAAGATAAAATTTTTGGGTTGCATTAATCGGATCATAAATTTATAACTATTACACGTTACATAAAAATTTTAATATTGCAATTAAAATCTTTTACCATTCTATAATTTTAATTCAACCTCGTCTTTCCATATGCCTAAGAAAATGCGGTCTTTACCAACACTTTATCATATTATGTTATATTTATTTTTTCTTAAAAATGAACGTAACTTTGTTGTTATATAATAATTAATTATTTTATATTTAAGTGAAAATAACATTTATATTTATATTTATATAGGAAAATATTAACTTTAATCTAGAAATACTTTATGTTATGAAATATAAAGTGATAAAAATATGAAATATTTGTTGATAATGATTCATCATTTAATGAAATTTAAAATGATCTATCTCTGGAAAGGAAATGAGAAAGCTTTTCATAGTTATAAATATGGTTGTAATATAATATATTGCTCATAAAAAAACTAAAACTAATATTAAAAATATGTTAACTAAGTTTATTGCACAATTTAAGTTAGAGTGGGTTTTCTAACAGGCAGTCTGTCCATAAACTTATGAACAGTTCACTCTATTTTTTATTTTATACATTGTATTTGTTAACTTACATACTAAATTTAGAAATTTAATTTTTTATATTATATATTTTATATTTTCACATTCAAATTCACATTATTAATTGTTCTAAATTTTAAGATACAATATTAAAATTTTATTTTAAAAAATTACAACATTTTAGGTAAAATGCCATAAACTTGTGGACACACCGCCTTTCTTGAAACTTTCTCTTTATTAAGTTATTACAATATATAAAGAAATATGGTGGATACTTCATAATTTAATGAGACTTTATCCAACAAATATAAATTATAAATCTATAATATATTGAAATTATAGTATATATTAAGTGTCTGTTTCTTGAAAGACGATCTTTCCATAAATTATGGGAAAATGAATATTGAAACTGCAAATTACAATAAATGAAAAAAATTGGATTCCATTAATCGGATCATAAACTTATAAGTACTGCATGTTGCATAATAAATCTATAAATCATACTAAAACAACAACTTTTTTGTCCATATGTCATTCTCACACTTAACCACGTCATCTTGCCATATTAGCTTTTATCAATAAGTCAAATAATTTCACATAGCTGGGGTTGGAGAACAATCACAAGACTGAAGATGCAAATGTTTGATCAACTGGACAATTGTGTGAAAAGGAATGGAAGGTTCAGCATCAGGGAGGCATACAACTTTATGAAGGGAGGCTGGCAACATGACAACTTAGCCAGGCTGATATGGCACCCCAGAATCCTACCTAAACACATGTACTGTATCTGGATGCTGTTAAAAGGAAAACTGGCCACTGTGGACAGGTTAGAGAGGTTCAGGATCATACCTGGAGGATCACTGTGTAGCTTTTGTCAAGCTAGGAAAGAAGATGATGCTCATCTCTTCATTTAATGCCACTTCCCAACATCAATAATGTAGCAATTAAATGTGGGAATAGTAAGAAACTTGAGAGCAATGAAGAAGAAGCTCTACCAGCTCATGATCAGGAGATAATGGAGTAAACTTCAACTATACTCGACTGCTCTCAACCAATTATGGATTGAGAGGAACCAAAGGATTTTCCAGTCTAAGGAACAGAAGAAGGAGCTCTTAATTGACATGATTATTTCTTAATGTAGTTGGAGGAAAACTGTTCAGGCTTAAGTTGTAACTAGGCTAATTTGGTTGATAACTCCTGTTTTTGTAACAAGGCTAAGTGTGAAGGCCTGAACTTTGTTCTATTGGATGCTTTGATTTATATAAGATATATTTCCATTAAAAAAAGTCAAATAATTTCTATATTTAGTTTATTGTTTTGTTAATAACTACACATTTACTGCATTAAATATGATTCTGTTTCCAAAATATTCCTTAAACGAGGAGCCGCTGCATTCACTGTATATGGGGGTTTATTGGCTTTCCCTTTGGAAGACAATCGGTCACCATTCAAATACCTCCATATATGGAACAGATACAACTCATATTATTATCCAATTTCTTGGCTCCTTCTGACCGCTCTTCTCTTAACCTTTCCATCCGCAAGCGCCACCGGATCCAGAATGCCACCAAAGTCGACCTGACCCAGGTTGTGCAGTTATAGAGGTATTCGTTTGGGTTATTGGCGCAGAAGCCAGAGCGGCGAGTTCACTCGCTCACTCTTCTGCCAGAATCCTTCTTCACGAAGTTTTGACCGGGACCATTTATGAAAGTTTTAGTTTTTCTAGCTTAAAACTGCATCTTTACAACTGAGCTTTTCTCAATCAGGTTGGTCAGTCTCTCTTCATGATAGGGAATGTTAATCTGTCATATATTGTGTTTAGGGATGTTGTTGTTTGTCTGCTAAGAATTAGAGTGCCTTAGATTCATATCAAGAATCGATGGTGATTGTCTTGGTGGAAATATAAAACTTACAATTACAGCCGTCATTTACTTTCTTGTGAATCTTATTTTTTCTGAAGTTTAGTTATGTCTTATTTGCAGTGATGACATTTCACAGAATGCAGGTATAGCGCCACTTCTGAAAGCAAAGGTCATGGATCTACTCCCCCTTCTCATCTCTACAGTTGTATGACCTCTACTCTACAAATCTTAGATGGATTCTGAAACTATGAATTAATAGATTCGCTAGTAATACAAACCCTTAGATCAGGTTTTTCTTTTACAATAAGTGTTTTTTCCAAGTATTTTATATGTTTTGTTGTTGGTGGAATGTTGTTTGATTTGTCTCATTATTTTTCGGATGTCAAGAAGGTAAAGTTTCATTCTTTATTTGAATTTATTTCACTTTTCTGTGGGATTGTATTTGACTTAAAATTGAAGGCACTGGGTAAATCAAAGGATGAAGACAAACACTTTTATTGTCCAGTATATCGGGGTATACTGTTGAGTGAGACCATTTTTGCCATGACAAATAAACTACATTAGCACTGTGGAACACATTGAAGAATGAACAATTACAGTTAGTGGTACTAACAACAGGATGGAAAAGGCCTCCTTCAATTTCAACAAAGTATTTTCACCCTCAGCAACTCAAGGTTTGGCCATGTCTACGAAACATTCTTGATTTCACAATGTAATAAGTACATCAATTTTCATACAATCAATCTTTTAATATTTTTATTATGAAATAAAAGGCTGGTTAGAATAACATATTAATTTAAAACATGGAGATATATACATATATAAATTGTTGTTGGTGTTTTCCATTTTCGCATACGGATTTAATCAACAAAATTTTGAGTTTTGATTTTAATTTTAAAGGAGGGGATTCAACTTCTGCCTATATGTTAAAGTAATAAACTTCTTGATTTATCTGTTAACGGGTTGTTTAAATTAATTAAATATACGTAAGCTGGTGTTATTTTAAGCAACTATGTTCATGATTTTTAAAATTTTGTGTTGTTATGTTCTGGAATCCCTTATTAGTTGTTGCTGATTTGTTTGCAGGAAGAGTGTATTGCAAAACACAAAGGGTGTGATTCTGATGGAGATACTTGGGAGGAATATAAGTTGCTATCTCTTGTGTTATTGATTGTCCGGATATGGATATGGTATTGTAAATGCTAACCTTTTGTCCTAGAAAAATGCATGTTATTTGGTAGAGGAAGTCTTTTCTAATACTCAGTCATTGATTAGATCAGTCCTTGATGGACACAATGTTTGTATATTTGCTTATGGCCAAACGGGACAATGAACTTACACCATGATATTACGAGATTTGGATTGTTTGTGCATTGAAATAAGTTCATTCCGATTCGTAGTTTGTTCATGTTCTTCTGCCTTTGTCTATAGAGTGGCATGAGGGATTTGACATCATGTTCTATTATTCATTTTCATCCTACTAACAGTTTCATTGCATGTTAGTTTGTTCCGTTTCATCAATAGTTTTCTATAATTGTCGCTACGCTGGAAATCATGAAAAATTCTTAGACATGATTGAATGTCCCTGATGCAAACCTGGTTCGTGTGTCATCGACTTACGATGTCATTAATCCCATGAACTCGAGACATAGGAATTGCGCTATAGGTGCCACAACTCTTAATGACCGTAGCAGCCGCACTCACAGGTATCCTAGGTCCTACACTATTTTGAGTAGTCTTTTTATGAGGCTAATTCGTGACATTTAAACACTTTTGCAGTTGCTTAACCGTTCACGTCCAAGGGAAGGAAGCGACCGGACCTCGGGAAATCTCCTCCGTGGATGCATGCATTTGGTTGATCTCTATAGCAGTGAGAGGGTGGAAAAATATGAAGCAACTGAGGACTGGCTAAAAGAAGCTCTGCATATCAATATATCCCTTGCAACTATTAGTGATGTGGTTGCAGTTTCCAGAGGAAATGAAGAGCGGGAACGGTTTTGGTGAGCTGATTAGCACAAGGGTAGTAAAGTTGGGCTATGAAGTATATGCAGATGGTCTTACACGAGCTCTGAGAGTGTGTGAATTTCCTGATAGCCAAAAGGGTGGTACCATGTTTAACTCAAGCACAAAGCTACGATTCAAAGCTACGATTTGAAAGAGAACATCCAGTTGATTGGGAAGGTTTTGTCGGAATTGTCTATGCACAAGCCATACAACTTCAAGGCTTTGGTTGATGTTTCACGCACAACATTTTCCGGGAATGCTGCGATCCAATTCTTCACAGGTACAAAAGAATGGAGAAAAGATCATCTCTTTCAAGAAGAGCTCAACAAGCCATTGAGCTTGGTAAAATTTTACTTTTGCAAATAAACTTAACACAAACTATAGAATTTGTTGTCTGTGTATTATGGATGTTTAATGCTTCTTATCATTTTGATTTTCTTCAATGAAGAAAATAGTCAAGAAAACATAAAATTAGACATTTTATAATTAATAATAATACTATTTATTAAAAATACATATTTATTTAAATAAAAATATTCTCAATTAGTAAAAAAAAATCCATTCTACATTTACCTAAAAATACTTCTATAACTTTCTATTCTACATCTAATTTGGTATGAAATGAAAAAATATACAATTTTATTTACTATTTAAATATTAGTATGATTTTAAAAAAATATATTCATTTTATTTGAACAAATTTTATCCCTTTTACTATTTTCTATATATAATTGGATAAAACATCAATTCTATAATTATAAGGATTTTGTGTCTTGTAAAACGAGTTTTCCATAAGTTATGGAAAAGAAATCAAGATAATTTTTTTGGATTTCATTAATCGAATTATAACCACTGCACGTTGCATAATAAGTTTTTAATGTTGCAACTAAAACCTTTTATCTTTCTACAATTTTAATTTAACTCTATTTTCCCATATGCTTAAGCAAATACGATTTTCCCCAAGATTTAGCTTTATTAGAATGATAACTATATTCAAATTCTCCTTTTACAAAGAGTAATTTTATTTAAAGGTCAATAACATTTCAAACAAAAAATAAAAAAAATATTTTTAGTTAAAAATGAATGGAGGATTTCTAAAATAAAATCTTTAAATTCAAATGTATGCACATCTATACTCCTTCAATTTTAGTTGGAATTCTTAATTTTAACTATTTTTACAAAAAATATTTAAATTTTTGTTTAATATGATAATAATAAGAATTCAAGTGATTGGATACAGTGTTTATCATATCAAAATAATTTTTTCAATAGATTTTTATTATTATGATTTTTGAAAATGATTGTTCCAAAATTAAAACTTTCAAACACTATTATGACATAAAAGTAGATTTTATTTCGAATAAATTTTAAAGTAGATTTTATTTGTAGTAAATTTTCATCAATATTATTGAATTTGAGAATTGATTTAATTATAATAAAACTTTGAATTATCATCATTGGCATAAATGCTTTTTACTCTTGAATGCTAACTACTAATTATCATTTTCAGTGAATTGTTTGAAAATAAATATTATAATATCTTAACCATTTATTCATTTATTTTGCTTAAACATTTTACTAATTAAATTATACAATTAACTTTTACTGTTTATTACTCCCTTCGTTCCAATTAAATCTGCACATTTTTTTGCCAAGTTTTTCAAAATACAATGATCATAAATTTCAATTAGTATATACGCACCGCCATCATCATGTGAGATATTGTTAGATTCTCTGTATCATGTATTTTATAAATTATGTTTCAATACACCGTTGGTATACGTAACAAAAGTCAATGTAACAAAATCTATCGGTGATCAAATATACATGAAAAAGTTGATTTAAAAGTGTTTACAAGTATTTGGTTTCCAAAAATTGTAGGCTTGATACTACTGCGCATGTTTATACTCAGCTCCTAAGTCAGGTTTCCACATATTCTTCAGTTCAATTTCGAAAGATATTCTGAATTTAAAATAATTTATCATATTATATTAACAAAGATTAATTTAAAATTTTAAAAATTTAAAAATTTATTATTAATTAATATTTTAATTTATTTTAAATACTGCATATGTATATAAATATAGTAAGTATTTATTCCTTTTTTAAACTATAAATTATATTACATCTTAAAATTTTGTTCATAATCCGTGCACCAGTACGAAATTTTGTTCATAATTCGTGCATCAGTACGGGTGTTCTCTAGTTTTTAATATTGTAACTAAAAACTTTTACCTTATTATTATTCTAATTATACCCCATTTTCCCATAAGCCTATGAAAAGACGGGTGTTTTCAAAAATTTGTCATATATATATTTGAATAGATATTTATTTACTTACTAAGCTCTTGTAATGCACATATTATGAATGAAAATAAAAATATAATATAATATAATTTATAATTATAATAAGTAATGAAAAGATTTTATATTTATAGGAGAATAATATGTGATGCACATTTTAAAATAAATAAATAAATTTATTAGCATTATAATTTATTTATGAAAGGAAATAAAATAAAATATAAATTAAATTTGTATTTATTGATAAATAAAAATAAAAATAATATTAAATATAAGCAAAAAATGGATTATATGTATTTCATAAGGAAAAATTTAATTTTTGTATAGAAATACTATACTTTATAAATAATGTAGTGATAAAAATATTAAATACGTGTTAATAATGAATC
>JAULKM010142373.1:0-18145 GCA_032355605.1 Rubia tinctorum | reverse complement strand
TGGCGGGCGGGGAGATGGGAGGCGTGGTAGAGGCTGGGCGGGTGGGGGGAGGGAAAGACGGCGCACTGGTGGGGGAAGGACTGGTGGGGACGGCGCGTTGCTGCCTGTTGGGCAGAAGGGTAGGGGGGTAGGGTAGCTAGGGTTTAAAATTTTAATTAAAAAATAAAATTTATTCTGGAAATTAATTTAAAATTAAATCTAAAAATAAATTCGAATTAAAAAGAATAATTTTAAAATATTGTTCAAATAAAATCAATTTTTTATAATTAAATATAATATTATAAAAATAAATTTTAAGTTTAATAGTATAATATAATTTAATATTCTAAAAATATCATTTAGAATAAATTTTAATTTTAAAGTAAATTTTGATGATAATTCTATTTAATTATTATATATTTTGTAAATAATAGAAATAAATAATTTGTTGTATAGAAAATATTGAATATTTTGTTAAGAATTTGTTCTGTTATATTTACATTTCTTTATACATAAATATATATGCAATTTATTATCACAACATATAACATGAAAATTAGTTGAGTAGTTGAAAATGTTGTTTTGTTTTATTTAAATTAAAATTTTTGTGTGTTTTGATATATTGACAATGTATATAAATTTACTTCATAAATAGTTTGAGATTATGATTTTTGTATTAGTTTAAAATTTATTTCTATGTGCGTTATTATATTTCTGCTAAAATTAAGTAATTATTGATATAACAATTTTATTTCATACATTACAGATAAGCAATGATGGCAGATCATTAATAAAATGTTATATATACAAGAAAGGGAGATTAGTGTGTGGGCCAGACATGCAAGACATAGTGTGTGGGTCAGACAGACAAGACATAGTGTGTATGTCCAGAAACAGTTGCAGGAAATTGGCAATATGACGAGGTACTGGTTGTGTCGCCTTCTTCTAGCCCAGTGATGATTTTGATCAAATGCCAACCTGGGATGGTCTGGATCTCAACATTCTCACTAATTGTGGAGTGTATTCATGTTGTGAGGAAGAAAACTGGCAATCATTGTTGCAATATCGGGTTGGTGATCAAGCACCCGCCTCTATCCCACATGATGATTGTGGTGTAGAGCCACCACTAGACGCCGGGGAAGGGCATGGTACATGCAATGTTCCCCCCCAGTGGCCTAACTGCGACGAGTTTGCCGTTGGAGGTTGAAATTCCAGCACCTCTTGGTGGAGGAGATAGACATACATACAGGAATTGAGCTGGTCGATTTTCCCAGTCTTTAGGTGGATCGTGTAATGTTAGTGAGGCTGGCACTGATATGGGTGTCAGGAACAAGAGAAAGCATGTTGCAGATGAAACATAGCTTGTGCGCGAGCCGATGAGTGGCGGCCCGCAAGATGACCTTATCATACCCAGCTTTGGAGGCCATGTGACAGTTGATGTTTAGAATGGTATAAAGTGAGGGTGCTGAAATGCCACAGTCGTGCAACTCTTTGTAAACAACTAATCACTACACTCCTGGATTGCAACGATGATGTTCAGGTCAGGATACGTGCGATCGGGTTGTTGCACCTTCCCACAATTATATTCAAGTACTTTTTTAATATACCAAGTACAAAGAAATTGCTTTGAGCCCGAAAATACTATCCGAATTGGCCTAATCAACCCCAGGTCACGATCTGTGACTACCACCTTAGGAACGATCAATTGACAAGCAAACTTCTTAGTGCGCAAAGAACCCACTTATAAGTATCTGTCGTTTCTTCAATGATAATGGCATTCAGGTTACAGGGAGACATTCCAACCATCTCAAAGAATGGCATGCCATATTGATTCGTCTTGAACGTTAAATCGATGACCACAAACCATGGATAAGTCTAAAATGCCTCAACAACTTTAGGATGGGCCAAGAATAAATGGGTCAAAGTACCATCAGGAGTTGCACTGTGACTAGTAACATACCCATTGGAGGTGGCTAGGTGCAAACAATTCTAAACTGTATTGCGCCTGCCTCATCTTTCTCTTCCATAAGCCGATCGCTCATTGTATACTTGCCTAATGGTTTGATTCAAGCTCGGATATGCACGACTGAAGCTCACATTGATATGTCTATGAGCTATCTCGGCATTCATCAAGTCTCTTATCATTTGTTTTGCATCAGCATGAAGCCTGCTACTCTGTTTATTCCCCTCAGCGTATACTAAAAATTAGTGGTTGTGTGTCCCTCGCCGAGGATCCTTGCATGCTTTAATGTTTCAACCCTCCTCTGTGTTACTTTCTCACATGAAAATCATGAAAGGGAAATAAAAACTTCTTGTCGACATGTTACTTCTTCGGACGACATCCGAATCGCTCATATCGATAGCCTTATTATTCCGACCCCAATTGCAAATACAATATATCCTTTGGGGCACATTCTTATTTTTCTTGTACGACGATATGACAAGTTCAAATACTACACGATGGGCAGTCCGTTGTAGGTAGGAATAAGTTTCGATATAACTAGGAAACACATTTGTAGTTGCGAATGCTGAGTAACAATTCTCCCATAGAACTGCTTCAGATGAGTCATCGCCATCCTTAAATAACATTACATATCATATAATTATCTTCACGAAAATATAATGCCAAACACAATAATGTCACACATTATTCTAATAACTAATAAAAAATATCACTTACACTTTTTTTATAAATTATTTGTGTAAAATTATTTCGCTCCACTAAATAAATATACAAACAAGATATACCCTAACATGAAATTAAATTCACACAATGTCCACATCAAGTGATGAAATTTAGTACCACATTAAATTTGACATATTTCAACATAGTACTACTAAAGCCACTTACACATATTTAAATTAACATAATTCTCACTACTAGCAATAAAATGTCAAACCACATTATTCTATAATCACATCTATAACCAATGGTCGATACAATATTCTAATAAGTAATAAAAGACACATACACATTTTTATGACTTAGTTATACAAATTTAATTTTATTTGTTCCAACCTTTCTCAAAATTAGTATAACTACATTAAATTTTGTTATGTTATCATTAGTACTCACTCTGTTATATGTTATATGTCATCATTAGAATCATATGTTATATGTTATATTTTCTCATTAGCCTACCAACAATTCGCAACACATTATTAGAACTACTCAACATTATGTTAGTAGAACCTTTATAAATTTTGTTACTTATAAATATAGAAATAACTTGTGAAATAAAATATTGTAAAATTAACATAATTTTCACTACTAATCATAAATTTTATAACCACATTATATTTACGATATATATTGTGTACATATTATTCTTATGAATGATGAAAAACACCTATATATTTTATAACTTATTTTTGTAAATTCTTCATTTAACTAAGATTAAAAAAATAAATACCATATTAATTAACATTAAATTAAATTAACATATTTTCAACTATTAATGATGAAATCTATAAAAAAAATTAAATTCAATATATGGTGGCATCCTTAGACAATGAAATTTTAAACAACTAAATATGAAATTAAATTAAAATATCACAACTATTAATGATGCAATAAAATATAAGTTTCTATTTAGAAAACTAATAAATCATAACTTTAAATATTAATTATTACAAAAAACAGTATAAAATACATATCTAAACAACAATTAAATAAAAACATACCTCTAAAGACATGGAGCTTCCAACACTCAAATTTAGAGTAAAAAGTGAGTATTTTTTACACAACAAGTGGGCAATTTATAGCCAATTTTATAGAAAAAATTATTACTAGACATTAAATATGGGCAGATGGGAATTGGGCAAAGTAGAACCGGGAATGGCAAGGGAGAATGCAAATGAGAACCACCTGAAGTGATCAGGGCTGGTGGAAGGAAAAGAGAACAGGCTGGGAGAAGGAAAGGAGAGTGGGTCGGGTGAAGGAAATGAGATCCGAAAAAAGAGAGCGGAACGATAGGCTGAGAAAGAAAGCTGGAAAAGGAAAGCGCGATGGCAGGCTGGGAAAGGAGAGCCAGAAAAAGAGAGCAGGACGCGGGCTGGGAAAGAAGAGCCCGAAAAAGAGAGCTGGGAAAGAAGAGACGTGCAGGGTGGGAGAAACAAGAGTCGGGTCAGAGTTGGCGATGAGAAGCAGAGCGGCGCTGGGCGGGGCGACAAGAAACAAGATGGGGTTTGGGCGACGACAACCAGAGCAGAGTGGCGCGACGGAATCGGAGGCAAGGATGGCAATAGGTGGGGAAGGTGATGGCTAGGGGACGCTGAAGAAGTCAACGGAGAAGCCGCCAAAGATGGAAAAGATGTCGGAGCAGATGCCAGTGAACCCAACGCTGGTGAACACCACCTCCGACAAACATGAAGCTCCGGCGAACACCACTATCCGCTGGTACAGTTAATTAGATTTAAGTTTAATTTTTAATTATGATTAATTATTATTAATGACAATGAATTATTATAAACTATCCAATCTCTTTATTATTTAAATAAATTTGAAATACATACAATATTTCAACAGTATAAATATAGGGCGTGATTTTATAAAATATATTGCGTGATATACCGATTCAGGTAATAAAGAGATAAAGTTAAAGACCCAACTTTACAACTAACCCATTATGCACCATCATGACTTTCGTTTCATTAAGCCATACCTTGCAAGTGGAGGATGTAATGTCTCCAATATTGACACTTTTTCCTTTTTTGTGGTATTTTAATATTGGAATTTCCCCCTTCGATAAAATTAAGATTAATTTCATTCACTAAATTTACTTTTTTACTCTCCTCATACAATTTCCTCTATTAATTTTTTTTTAAAAAAAAGTGTGTCAATTGATTGACTGCCAATATTTCTAGACCAGGGTTCAAGTTTACCTTCCAAATCCCTCTTTTCCTTGCCACTTTTTTTTTGGAGAGTTTGCTGCCAAATTACACATCTTCAAACTTTCTATTTCCATCATCAATATTCTCATCTACACGCTTCATTAAAAATTGAACTCTTAACATTAAAATACTAAAAATGAGTATTCCTTCCGTCTCACTTCATATTATTTTATTTGACTTTTATGAGTTAATTGCATCAATATTTAAATATTAGCTTCTTTATTTATATGTGTAAAAAAATTCTGAAAAAATAATAACAAAAAAATACATGTTACGATGAATCCAACAACATATAATGGTCGAAATTTAATTTACATATACAATAGTAGAATTTAATGGTCGAAATTGGCTAAGTCAAATTTAAAAAAATATGAAGTGGACGGAGGGAGTATTTTTTAGTCCCTGATTAAATTACATAGATTATTTTTCAGATTATCAAGAAACGTGTTTTACCGTTAATAGGATTCTACGCATAATAATGATATATAAAAAGTAGATATTTAAAAACTACTTGCTAAGACTTATGAGAGTCTGATCTAATCAGCCCAATATTGATCCCATTAGCCCAAACAGTTTATTGGGCCCGGGGAAGGTATAATTCAATAAGCCCAAGTAATTTGTCTCATTGGACCTATTTCAGCCCATTTAAAAATATTTGGTACAATTAACCCTAATGGTTGTATATCATTGTCATAAATAGGTATAAATACCAGGTATGTATACGCTCTACAGTCATTCTCTACTTTTATACAACATTAAGACAATTTTAACTGACTTAGGAATCAGAACTTTTTCCCTGGGACTTCCCATGGCTTGTTATAGTGTAGATTGCAGCTAAGGAGATTGAAGATTGCGACTAAGAAACTCGAAGGTACTTCTTGGTTGGATTTGAGATGCATCAATTGGCACGCCCGGTGGGACCTGATGGATAAGCTTCGAGATTCTTGGTTTATATCCACTTCTACGACTACTCGAAGGAGTGAGAGGTTGAGGCTGAAGGGAATAGGAGCTGGTGACGAGATGCAACCCTTGTACGTGAGAAGGAAAAATATGGTTAATCCCTCAACGTCGCAGAATGTTGAACGAGAATCATTACGAGTCTCGACAGTCGAGCATGGGATAGTGCAAGCCTCGATTATTGAACATGAGAAGGAGCAGATTTTGGGTGGATCCAATCCGGAACCTTTCGAGGCCCCTCGAGCCAATGTGGAAGGGTCTTCAAGGTATCCGGAGGTAAATATGGAGCATGGTGTTGGAAGCACGGGTCTTATGCAAACATAAATGTTAATTCACGTGGCGAGAGAGATAGACGTTTTACAGAAGTTTTTGGTGACTCTTCCATCGAGGCTTATGAATGGACTGTCCAGTCGAATCGAGGAATGTTCGCAATAGGTTCACAGCCGGATTTGGCGCATGTGGCGCAAATGCTAGTGGCACTGGGATATCATGTTATTCTTCCTTTGGTGTCTACGGGTATCTTGTGGGGTGTGACACCTTCCGCGGCAATGGATATGCCACTGAGTCTGGTGCTCAACCTATGTTAGCATTTCCTTATCTTGGATATGTAGGGGAGGTACCTCAGCCACGACCTCAACCCTCATTCCCAGATCATTTTCAGGGGATGGTGTGTTCAATGCCATCTTCGATGCCAACAGTCCCAACGACTACTTTTCATGGAGCTGAAGTTACATATGGAATGATGTCTTTCATGGGGATCCAAGGGTGTAGAAATGCTAGATTGCAAAATCCCATCATTATACAGGGATCTTATGACCTTTATAGGCAGTTTCCCCTGTATTCGGGAGTCATGGGGCCATGGGCACATTTTGGTTACATGGGTTCTCAACCCATATATCAAGTGCCATACGGAGAAAGTCATTGAGGTTTGAACCTGCCAAGGGATATACAGGGGTTATCAGGAGATGATGGAGATTCATTAAAGAGATAGTTGGATAGATTGATTGGGCCAATGAGGCTGGCAACAGGTTCCCCATTTAGCCCAATGACAATAGCAGTTCAATGACCGGTGGATGTAAAACCTCCCGAGGGACTTCCTACTTATAAAGGGGATTCAGATCCACGAGATTTCATTCAGACATTTCTATGTCTAGTGAATTCAGGGGATTTTGAGGAAAATTTGAAGTTCAAGATGATGGGTAGTTATCTCCGAGTAAAAGCCCATGAATGGTTCAATAAGTTGCCAAGGGGTTCTTTGCATTCTTATCGAGATTTCAATGGGGCTCTGTTGAGTCAGTATGCCCAGAAAAATAAGTTCACCAAGACTTTGCTAGAGTTGTACCAGACTAAGCAGAGGCCAGGAGAAACAACAGAGGCTTTTTACCATCGCTATATGGATGAAAGTTTGGGAGTAGCGAAAATCACGGAAAATGCGGTGATTCAGGGATATCAATTAGGGATGCAAGATTTGGAGTCGTATAAAAGGTTGAGCATCAACACCCCTCGAACCTTGTAAAAAAATTCAGGAGATAGTAGAACAGTATTCGAAGGTTGAGGAAGCTTCTAAAAGGAAGAAAGAAAGTTTGATTGATAAGGAAGGGTAGAGTAATGACATTTGGGGGGAAAAAGCACGTGGACGTGACTAGGCCAATCTTTGAGAGGTATATGCCTATGGCTATGTTCCCCGCGCAAACTTTGAGCATACATCAAGGTTTGTTTAGGTCACCTTTGCCCATGAGGGATTCGAAAAGAGCTATCCAAGCAAGGAAAGCTTCAAACAGGTATTACAATCACTATAAGGATTATTGGCATGACACGAATGATTGTAATCACTTGAAGATGGAGATCGAAAGGTGTGCTAGGGACGGTCAATTTCAAGGCTCGAGATCCCGGTATAGAGATCAAGGAGGGCATCCGAGGCCAAGAAATAATCGACAGACTTGGAAACCCTATCAAAGGGGCCAACGGGGAAACAGAGGTAGAAGTGATAGAATACCTCGAGGTATGGACCATGGAGGGCAAGATGAGGGACCCCGTAATCAAACCGGGGGGGATCAAGAAAACGGGAAGGAGGAAAACTCGGTGATTTATAGGGTGATCAATGTTATTAATGGAATCGTTGGTGAAAGATCTTCGAACATGATCATGAAGGCTGACTCGTGCCATGTCCCTACAGGAGAGCCCCGATATAAGCGATTACGAGCAGATGATGCCATAACATTTTCAGAAGCAAATACAGTTCCTAACCAGACCCTGCATGCTGATCCTATGGTCATCTCAGCCATTGTTGGGAATTCTTTGGTTAAGAGGGTATCTGTAGATGATGGAAGTGGCACTGAACTGATGTTTTTACACTATTTCGATCAACTAGACATAGGCCGCAATAATTTAATAAAATTTGCTTTGTCGTTGTCAGGATTCATGGGTAAAGCCGCATTTCCATTGGGGGAAGTCACCTTGCCGATTCGGGTAGCGGATAGAGAAAAAGGAGTGACAATAAGTTGTATGTATGCAATTGTCGATGCTTATTCACTGTATAATGTAATTCTTGACCGTCCGTGGATGTGTCAGGCTCGAGCTGTATGGTCCCTACATTTTTTAATGATGAAGTTCCCAGTAGAGAGAGGAATAACAACCATTCAAGGAGATCAGGCGGTGGCAAAGAGTTGTAATTTACAGCAATGAAATGTGCGAGAAAGGTGGCTTCAGTACATAGAGAGGTTGGTCCTGCTGATACAGAAATGTTGGCTACTCAAGATCTGAGCACAGAAGCTATCAGAATGTTGATGTTGGAAGTCATAAAGGAGAAGTTAAAGGTTTTACTTGATGGTATATTTATGTGTTTTCATTGAGTATCTCTGACCTTAAGGTAGGGGTGGGTAAAAAATCAAAACCGAACCGAAAACCAAATTATCTGAATTCAAATGACCTGAACCAAATTTAATATTTGGTTTTTGGATATCCGAATTGAATAAACCAAAATTTGAATATGGTTTTTGGATCAGTTTTGGATATGAAAACTTAAACCGAAACCCATACCGAATACCGAATTGTAATAAATTAAACATATAAAATAATAATTAAAATTTAAAACTACAAAATTAGTTTTATAAATAAATATAAGTTGGGGGATCAATATTTAAATTTAAAAATTATCCCCAAACTCTAAACCTTAGTAAGTTTTTGCGAAATAAGTAAATAACGCAAGTTACGCAACAAAGGTAACTAAATCAAGTTAAGCAACAGAGGAAATAAATAAATAATGCAATTTTTATTGTACTTGTTGGATTTTTATTTTTGAAAACGTGAATTTGATAATGTAGAAACTAGATTAATATTTTTATTTTATTTTAAGTTAAGTTATACAAGTTTAGTGATTATTAAAAAAATTACAATCAAATTCGGTTTATTCAGTTTGAATTTGGTTTCAAACCAAAATTGAATTTTGAATTCGGTTTGGATAATTCGGGTTATTTTGGTTGGTTTTGGTTTTTGATTTTTAGGGGCAAAACTGAATTAACCGTACCGAATAAACCAAAAATGATTAACTGAACTGATGCCCACCTCTACCTTAAGGGAGTGCCTCTGAGGTTGCCAGTGCATCAGCTGAACATTGACTCCTCGATAAGGCTAGTGAAACAAAAGAGGGGAGTGTTTGCTCCGGAGAGAGAAAAGGCTATCGGGGTGGAAGTTGACAAGTTATTTAAAGCCGAAGTCATCAAAGAGGTGTATTATCCTGAATGGCTGGCTAACCTAATGATGGTCCTAAAGCGTGATGGTACATGGAGGATGTGTATTGACTTTACAGATTTGAACAAATGTTGCTCGAAAGACAATTATCCATTGCCACCTATTGATAAGTTAGTAGAAGCTATAACTGGATATCAGGTGTTGGCTTTCTTCAACGCCAACAAAGGGTATCATCAGATATTTATGGTTGAAGAAGATAAGGAAAAAACTTCATTTATGGATGTGGGGATATTTTGTTATAAGAAGATGTCGTTTGGGCTTAATAATGCAGGTGCAACTTATCAGCGGTTGGTGGATAATTTGTTTAAAAAACAAATTGGCAGAAACATGGAGATATATGTAGATGATATGGTCGTGAAGAGAAGGAGTCATGAGCAATTTTTGGAGGATTTGAAAGAAACATTCAATGAGCCCTGCAATCGAACCTAAAGCTCAATCCATCTAAATGTGTGATCGGAGTAGGGGCAGAAAACTTCTTGGAGTTTATGGTGTCCGAAAGAGGTATTGATGTTAACCGTGAGAAGGTTAAGGTTTTGATGAACATGAGGTCTACACAGACGTTGAAGGAAGTCCAAAAATTAATTGGGTCTCTGGTAGCCCAAGAATGATTTTAATTAAAGTGTCTAAGAAGGGCAAAGAAGTTCGAGTCGACTGAGAAGTGCAAAAAGGCATTCATAGAACTCAAAGAACATCTTCGAAGGTTTGCAACACTTATAAAGCCTGAAAGGGGTGAGGTTTTGTATCTTTACATATTTGCATTTGCTATGGCCGTCAGTGCAGTGTTTGTGAAGGAAAAAGGAAGGAAGCAACATCTGATATATTTCGTGAGTAGGGCCTTGAAAGGACCACAAACAAGGTACACGGCTCTCAAGAGGTTAATTATAGCGTTGGTTCATGCAGCACGATGGTTTCTACCCAACTTTCAAGGGCACACCATAGTGCTTCTTACCAATCATCTGATTCGGAAGACACTCTTGAAGTAGGAAGTTTCAGGAAGAATGATAAAATGGCCAATAGAGTTAGGGGAACACGATATACTATTTATCCTGGAACCATGATTAAAGTTCAGGACCTTGCACATGTCATAGTGGAAATTACAGAGCCCATAGAGTAGGAAGAAATATGAAGTAACGGGAAGGCTTGGAGGCTATATATCGATGGTTCTTCCCATTTGGGGGGTAGTGGAGTAGGAATATTACTTACTAGTGCCAAGGTTTTGGATTATCCGTAGCCTTGCACTTTGAATTCAAAGCTAGGAACAATGAAGCTGAATATGAGTCTTTGATCACCGGTCTTCGTCTGGCTAAAGAGCTTAAGGTAGAAATTTGGAGATATTTAGCGATTCACAGGTTGTAGTTCAATACGTTAAAGGCGAGTACGAGGTGAGAGAATGCAACTTGAATGACTTTCAAACATATTCCCTAACACAGGTACCAAGGAAGGAGAATCATAAGGCGATTGCTCTAAGTAGGCTTGTTTCCTCTGATCTCGGGGTTCGACTGAAGAAACAGTTGATGATGGAGAAAATGAATAAGCAAAGTTTTGAGGTAGATGAGTTAATGATCCTTGGTGAAGAAGATTCGTGGATGATACCCATTGTAAATTATCTTCAAGAGTGAATTCTACCCGAAAGGCTGAAAGATAAGAGGTTGAAAGCTATACGATATGTGTTGCAAGATGGAGTTCTATATCGTTGAGGTCATCTTCAACCACTTCTTTGATGTGTTACTCCTTTCGAGATGGCTTATTTAATCAGGAAAGATCATGGAGGAATGTGTGGAATCCACCAGAGGGCTAGATCTGTTGCAAGAAGGCTTATTCGAGCAGGGTATTATTGGCCTATGATGTTCGATGATGCAAATAGGTATATACAAGTTTTCCATCAGTGCCAGAAATATGCATCCGTCGCTCATATTCCTTAGGAGGAGATGATGAATATCCATAGTTCGTGGCCATTTGATAAATGGGGGATCGATTGTGTAGGGTCATTCCCAGAAGTACCGGGCGATTCAGATATCCCATTGTGGCTTTTGCCTACTTTACTAAATGGGTGGTGGGGGAGCCATTGAAAAATATGAAAGGAAAATTGGTGATTTTTTTGTTGGAAATTTATTATTTCTAGCTTCGGTATTCCCAAGACCATAATAACACATAATGAGATGAAGTTTATTCATGATCCATTCAAAAAATAGTGTGAAGATATAAGATACAACAAAAGGTTACATCGGTATATCATCCCCAAGCAAATGGTCAAGTGGAAGTTGCTAATTGTATCATTGTTAATGGTATTCGGGCAAGACTTGAAGGTGTTAAGGGGAACTGAATACATGAGCTTTCAAGCGTCTTATAGGCTTATCGAACAGCTGAGTCGTCTGCCACTGGGGAAACACCATATGGTTTGGTCTAGGGTCCGAGGCTGTGATCCCTGCGAAAATCAAAATACCGAGTCCAGGGGTAATAGCAGTTACTGAGGAAAGAAATGAAAAAAATCATCATATGGATCTTGACTTGGTGGAGGAGAAATGAGAATTGGCATCTCTACATGAAGTTAAGGTGAATGATAAAGTCAAGGGTTTTTATGATCGGAGGGTTTGAAAGATGCAATTAACCTAGGAGACCTTGTTATGAGAAAGAATGAGAAGATTCATCGAGAACCTAACAGGGAGCTAGCAACAAATTGGGAAGGACCATACAGACTAATTGAAGTATATCCTGGAATTAGCTATACCTTGAAGGAATCAATGGGGATCGAGTCCCTAGGTGATGGAATGTTTTTAATCTACGGAAGTATCATCAACTCTAGAAGGCTAGATATTGGTGTATGTTGAAACGCTACACGAAAGGACAAATTTGTATGATGCATATTGAAACGCTGCATCTTTTGAAAATATAAGATGTATGTTTAAACGCATTATCTTTTGAAAACATATGATGTATGTTGAAATTCTGCATCTTGTGAAAATATGCGATGTGTGTTGAAATGCTACATCTTGCAAAAAATACACGATGTATGTTGAAACACGCATCGAGAATTGAAGTTACATGACGTAAATCAAAATACTACATCTAGCAAGATTGGTGGGTTATGTCTTAACTTTTATTACTAACAGCTAATTGTATGATACAAAGAATCCATGTTCTTAAGACTCAAAAAGAAAATGAAACTAAGAAGTATCGAAGATATCATACATGAAACGTGTAAAGATAATTTGAGGGTTAAAAGTTGTACAATACTAAATTTCCTAACTTCTCCTCTAGTTTCTCAATTTCTTCTATTTTAATCCCGGATGCACAACGAAATTCACGCTCTTGCTTTTCTTCGAGGTACTCAGAAGGATCAATTATATCTTTTGAACGAGAACGTTTAGATCTTTGACTTGGTTCGCTGTCATCCTCCAAGTTCTTCATTTGAAATTCTTCGGTTCCATAATACTTTCATTTGTTGCTAGAAGTCTTTTTCTTTCCTCCGTTGGTATTAGATTATTGACCCTTCTTTGTAGTTTTTGAGGTATTAGAAGCTGAATTCCTCGAGGCCCCCTGGTCGATAATGTACTTGGGGAAATTCTCTAAACTATTCTAATTTGGCTTCGATAGCTGCTTTATGACGCCACGTCCCCTCGGTATACACCTTACGATTATTAATCCAATTATAAGTTTCTCTCTGAAGGAACTCAAGGACATTTGTGACAAGCTTCGGGTGAGGAACACCATGATACATTCCGTGGGCTCGAAAAATCTCAATATAAACTTTAAGAGTAGCGTGAAGATGTTTATTTTCTCCATCAAGATGAGAGTTTTTGGTAGCCAAAGATTCATCTAACGAGGAATTTCCATCAGCAACATTAGTCTTTTCTACTAAAGCATTGTTCAAGTGATTGTTCTCATTTAAAATCATTTTATACAATTGCACCACTTCTTCAACTTGGGTCTTGAATTTATAAGCTTCAGTCCGTCTAAGATTGAGGCAAGCTTCAATAATTGGTATTTTTTTCAGCATCAATGAGACATCGAGAAAGGGATCCGAACTTACACATTATATGGTGAACCGTCTCTTGATAACTCCTCTTGACTGGATCATAGTTATCAACTACTTCAAGGGGGGACAACCCCATTATACTTACTTGCTTCAAATTTCCTTATTAAGTCCTGAAATGCAGGATGTGTCCCATTTTTTCACGAATCTGATTCTAGATTCTTTTCAGAAAGGTCTTTAAGAATCCTTTGTATCGAGGGGTGATTGCTATCGCTCCAAGAGTTTAATTACTTTTTCCACTCGACTAGACCAACATCATTTTCATCTGGTCATCTCGTGTGTTTGTTCAACCCTTTTTAGGTCTCCGGAAAGCTCTTGATAAGCCTTTTGAAAATCTATCTTAAAAGTGTTATACTACGAAGACAAAAAGATAATGTAAATTAAAAAGAGGGGAAATAAACGAAGAAGTTCTTCATAAATAATAAGGAATACATAAGGAGGCAATCAAGGCAAAGTTTACATTTTATCCTACCCTAGTTTTGTCAGTTTTGTCTCCACTGGCATTTCCTTGGGTTGCATCCTTGATTTCCTCCTCCTTGGTTGCCTCACCTTTCATTGCCTCAACATCAGTTACCTGAGCTCATGTGCCATAGTAGCTTCATCGTGGACCATGGCTTTGAGATATACAACACAAAATTCCTCGGCAGTATAAAACTACTTCGAGAACCTCAGGGAGCCCAGGAGAGTAGTGCGGAGTCTTCCATATTTGACACCTTTCTCACATTTCTTGGTACAACATCAAGTTTCAAGAGAGACCTCTGATGCTCGATTTTTTTCAGTCGTCAGAGACTAACAGTAGAATTGTATCTTTTATTAACGAGTGGCAACCTAGGTTTTGAGCTGTTGGGAGAAGATAAAAGATGAAGCCATAAAATTCTTGAGTCTTCAACATCTTGTCTTTGAAGGCCTCGAGCAAAGAGATCTGGGCCTCATGGTTTCAAGCTAAGTTCTCTTTAGCCTTATCTAGATCTTCTTGTTGAAGAATGAACTTCATGTCCTTGGCTTTATGCTCTTTCGGGATTCCCCCAACTCTCGAGCTATCTACTTGATTTTTTCCCGAGCCTCTTTAAGCTTTTTTTTCACCTCGATCATCTTGGAGCTTTTTTACTGGACCTCCTCGCAAGGGATAGATATTTCCTTGTTAGGAATATCACCTTTCTTGGTACACACCAATGACAAGAGAGAGGAAGAGGATTGGGATACCTGAAACATAAAGGAAAAAAGATAAGAAATAAGGGATTAAGGGTGAAAAAATGAACTAAAAGATTAAAAATATGAAAAAATCTCGGGGTCCTTAATCAAATCGCCCGGAGCTGCCATATTGGGCACCAGAGTGTTTGAGGATGCTCGAGGAGTGATAGTTCGGGAAGTTGTTTGGTCATTCTTCCTCATTTTGGATAACTCATCCAGGGGATTCCTCCAGACCCTCTCTTCTTGAGCTTGCCTTTAGGGACTTGAGTCTCTCTAGTTTCTTTATCCTGTGGATGGGGGGTTTGAGGTAGCTGGGAGAGTGTTGTTGGTAGTTGGAGGATTGTTGGAATTTATTTTTTGGGATCGACCCTTCAACAAAGCTCCTCTAAGACCCACTAGAAAATGAAAAGAATGGTGAATTAGAAGCAGAGAGGGAAAATTCATCGCAACGCTAACTATATTAGATAAATTATATTAATTAAAACACCTTCAAAGGTTTCTAAAGGTCAAGGGTTTTCTGGAATTGTCTCGAGAGGGGGTTCTCAAGAGAGCGGGTCAGAAAGTTGTTGAAATTTATCTCCTTCCTTAACTACCTTTCTCCGCTTCTTGCTCCTTTTAGAGCCCTCTTCGAGTGCTGCGTGATGTACCTTTGCCAATCTCTTACTTTCTAGCTTCTAATATGCATATTTATTGTAAATCTCTAGCGACCAGACAAAACCACCAAATCTCTCGTCAAGATTGAGGAAACTCTTGTAACCAATGGACTTTTCTAGGAGACGTCTCTTGTCATCTTCAAGGTCGCTGGGACAAATTTATTTCTTTCCTATCGAGGTCTCGGCTACTACATTTGGATTCAATTAGGGGACCTTATACCTCTATCAATCAAAAGTAAATCCTCTTTTCTTATCTTTCCACCCGGCAAAATTAGAAGGATGGGTAAAAGCGTTTTGCTTCCTCTGCCGACTAGCAAGTGTGATAATGTTATCTATTGATTTACCATTGTACGTCACACTGTACAATGAGAAAATTAACCCATACTTAGACTTAATCTCGAGATCATCGCACCTTGTCATAAACATCATGATACTCACTATCACTTTCGGATGAACTTGCGCTGGAAAAACTTTGAACTCTCTAAGAAGCTTTGAGAATAATGATGGGAAGGGGAAACAGAGCCCTGACCAAAGATGCTTGGTGTAAATAATGGACCATCCATCTGATTGATTCTTAGAAAATTCCTCTAATCCTAAAGGTTGTAGGTCGACTTCGGGAGGAGTTATTTGTCCAGACTGAATGACAGCTAGAAGTTTAGAGATCAAATTGAACCCCTCTAGGGTAAAGGGCTCACTAAAATATTATTCTTCCCTCATCTTAGGGGTAGAGACTTTCGAAGATCTTTTATTTTGAATAACTTTCTTCTTCCTCGAAAGAAACTTTGAGGAGTCTCCTTCCTCGTGTATTGGAATGTGGAGTTATATTTTTTTCGTAAGGGGTGATTTCTACATCCGTTGTCAACGAGCTAGACATTGGGATACCCTGCAAGGGGTATATCAGTGATTGGAAACCTACCGGGATTATAGTCAGTACAGAAAATCCTATCAGATCCTATTGTATCGGAATCCCTATGAGAATTCTCTGACCCTCCAGATTCAGAACCGGTATATGACCTCCCAAGAAAATCAACCTCTTCCCTCTCTAACCCAATGTCATCAATAAACCCCCTCTTAGCAGATTCCTCATTAGATACCGGAGTATTCACGACCATTACAAAAATATTGGGAGAAATGGGAGAAAAGAAGATGAAGGAGGTAATAAGACTTACTTTTTGAAGAGAATAAGGTGATTGAGATGATGTTGACAGAAAAAGACTAGTGTGCTGTTGGCTTTCCTCGGATGACCTGCAAGTAAAATGAGAAGGAGTTGAACAAGTGAACAAGTAGAAGTCTTAAACAGCGGCGGGGATAACGATTATGTTGGGAAACTGAAAAGTTTGAAGAGGAGTGAAACTTTTCATACCTTTTCAAAGAAAAAAAACAGTTGCCCACACGCCCTTTGATGCAATTAGTATAAACACACATTTTTCAAATTCCGTTAAAAATCAAGAGTAAGAATAAGAAAACCAAACGCCATCTCGATGCTCGAAGATAATTTCCTTGCACAGAGAGTTTCGATATAATTTGATCCATCGATCCATAGCTCATGGGTACCCATGGATTTGGGTCTTCAAACTATTGTCTCGAATCTTCGTAGTCTCGAAGAGCTTTTGGTTTTATGGAAGCTCTTGATGAGGGTCTGATCTAATCAGCCCAATATTGGTCCCATTTGCCCAAACAGTTTATTGGCCCCGAGGAAGGTATAATTCAATAAGCCCAAGTAATTTGTTAGCCCATTAGGCCTATTTCAGCCAATTAAAAATATTGGGTACAATTAACCCCAATGGCTATATATCAGAGTCATAAATAGGTATAAATACTAGGTATGTATACGCTTTACGGTCATTCTCTACTTTTACACCGTATTAAGACAGTTTTTACTGAGTTAGGCATCAGACCTTTTTCCATGGGACTTTGCAGGGCTTGTTTTCATGCAGATTGCAGCTAAGGAGCTCAAAAATTGCGACTGAGGAACTCGGAGGTACTGCTTGGTTGGATTCGAGACGCATCAACGACGAATCTAACAATATCATATACGATAATATTGTTGATTATATATTTATTTAAATATGCAATTACAGTTTGAAAGAGGAGAGTATAAAATAGTAAAGTGTGTAATTTAAGATGGAATGGATAAGTATAACTATCAAACTAAAAGTATTTATAACTTAAATTATTTAATAAACTTTAAATTTTAAAAGTAATATGAATAAACACTAAAATAAATATCAATAAAATAATGAATGCACATTTTAAGTAAAAAAGTAGTCACATATATGACCCTTTATTGGTTTTCAATAATAACAATACTATATAATGTGCTTTTATAAAACCAGTTCTTTGATAAATTCAAATTAAACTCCCAATGTTTCAAAAGTGCTAATATAATCCACGTCTGATCTAATGTTTTAGGCTATAATATTTTTCATCGATATTATTTAAAAGACCAAAATTCCCCTATAATTAAAAAACAAATAATTAAATTAAACCTAAAATGTCCCTTTTACCCTCCAAACCCCTAATTTTATCCACATTTTTGAAAATGGGAAATCCCTAAATAATTACCCAATTCATCTGCTGCTCGACTTCATCCTCTTCGTCTTTTCCCCGACCATGGTGAGCACAATTTGACAATGATTTAAGTTGCTAAACACAGTTATAATAGAAATGGATATCAATTTTGGGGGGG